>JAOTOM010002686.1:112500-114110 GCA_034440615.1 Ashinkailepas kermadecensis
AACAGGAGAGTCAGTCAGTGTCGTGCTTAACAGGAGAGTCAGTCAATGTCGTGCTCAACAGGAGAGTCAGTCAGTGTCGTGCTTAACAGAGAATCAGTCAGTGTCGTGTTCAACAGGAGCGTCAGTCAGTGTCGTGCTGAACAGAAGAGTCAGTCAATGTCGTGCTCAACAGAGAATCATTCAGTGTCGTGCTTAACAGGAGAGTCAGTCAGTGTCGTGCTTAACAGAGAATCAGTCAGTGTCGTGCTCAACAGAGAATCATTCAGTGTCGTGCTTAACAGGAGAGTCAGTCAGTGTCGTGCTCAACAGGAGAGTCAGTTAGTGTCGTGCTTAACAGGAGAGTCAGTCAGTGTCGTGCTTAACAGGAGCGTCAGTCAGTGTCGTGCTTAACAGGAGAGTCAGTCAATGTCGTGATCAACAGGAGCGTCAGTCAGTGTCGTGCTTAACAGGAGAGTCAGTCAGTGTCGTGCTTAACAGGAGCGTCAGTCAGTGTCGTGCTTAACAGGAGAGTCAGTCAGTGTCGTGCTTAACAGAGAATCAGTCAGTGTCGTGCTGAAAGGAGCGTCAGTCAGTGTCGTGCTGAAAGGAGCGTCAGTCAGTGTCGTTCTGAAAGGAGCGTCAGTCAGTGTCGTGCTTAACAGAGAATCAGTCAGTGTCGTGCTCAGCATAGAGTCAGTCAGAGAGTGAACAGTGTCATCTGCTACAACATCGAATACCTGCATTGCTCTATGGCCTGCACTTGTGTGGTTATCTGGCATATCCCATGCTCTAAAGCATTCGCATCAGAGAGCACTCGTTCGCACAACATGCAGATGGACTTCAGCTGTTCTCCATCTAGCAGATGGCGGTCACACCACAGAAGCTAATGTTAGCTGCTGTGGTCATTATCCCGTCGCCATGTGAGAGGTTGCAACGCGTTGCAATGTACCTGGGACTGTGCAAGTCTGGTGAGAAGCATGCTTGAGAGAAACGTTGGTCTGAACTATTTTCTTCGTGCAATGAATTTGCCGCGAATGTCAATGATTTCACATTATTAGGTGAATCGAATAGATTGTTATTACTTCGAATATTGTTAACCAGGAAGGGTGTTGCTCACGGACAATTGAGGGTTGCTGTATGTGATTGAGTGCATTAGTCATTTGCTGTGGGACGACGTCGAAATTCAATAGACGAACATAGTTGTATTGAGCGAATAATCCCGCATATTTCGTATTTACTACTCAATCGCATTTTTGTCTTCATCACCCACAGAATGAACAAAAATACCACAAGTTTTCCGTGGGAATTTTTTATGTTTCAAGAGCTGAAAGAAGAATCTGTATTTCGTGCAGGCGATGTTTTTCAACTTAGAACATCGGTAGCCTGCTTCCTATGATACAATAGTTGTATGTACAAGGAGTTACTTTGCGATTGCTATAGCATAAGTTTCTCTCACCGGACAAAAAAACCAGCAAATTTATTCTCCTTCCGAAGCACCTGCAATTTCGGCCCACAATTTACTACCCAGTGCTTCGAATACATCAGGATGTTTCAGAGAGCACCATGTTCCATAATGCAACAGGTCAGTTGTAAATAAAAAAAACACGTGCAGGGAAGTCATAGTCATAAAG
>JAOTOM010002687.1:0-114129 GCA_034440615.1 Ashinkailepas kermadecensis
GCCCCATAACGCAAGGATGCCCCAAGACGTAGAACAGAGATTGGGAGGAGGCCCCCAGGACTAAAAGGAGGCCCAGGACGAAAAGGAGGCCCCTAGAACGAAAAGGATGCACCCAAGGACGAAAAGGACGTAGGACTAGACGTAGAACAGAGAACATAGATAGGAAGGTAGCCCCCAGGACGAAAAGGAGGCCCCCAGGACGAAAAGAAAGCTCCCAGGCCGAAAATGAGGCCCCCAGGACGAAAGACACAGTCCATGCGCCCCTACACTCCAACAATCAACCAACCAACCCCAGCACGAAAAGGATGCACCAAAGGTCGAAAAGGATGCCCCAAAGACGTAGAACAGAGATTGGGATGAGGTCCCCAGGACGAAAAGGAGGCCCCCAGGACGAAAAGGAGGCCCCCAGGACGAAAAGGAGGCCACCAGGACGAAAAAGGATGCCCCTTAAGACGTAGAACAGAGATTGTGAGGTGGCCCCCAGGACGAAAAGGATGCCCCATAACGCAAAGGAAGCCCCCAAGACGTAGAACAGAGATTGGGAGGAGGCCCCCAGGACGAAAAGGAGGCCCCCCGGGACGAAAAGCAGGCCCAGGACGAAAAGGAGGCCCCATGACGAAAATGAAGGCACCAAGACGTAGAACAGAGATTGGGAGGAGGCCCCCAGGACGAAAGGAGGCCCCCAGGACGAAAAGGAGGCCCCCAGGACGAAAAAGGAGGCCCCAGGACGAAAGACGCAGTCCATGCGCCCCTACACTCCAACAATCAACCAACCAACCCCAGGACGAAAAGGATGCACCAAAGGACGAAAAGGATGCCCCAAAGACGTGGAACAGAGATTGGGATGAGGTCCCCAGGACGAAAAGGAGGCCCCCAGGACGACAAGGAGGCCCCAGGACGAAAAGGAGGCCCCAAGGACGAAAAGGAGGCCCCCCAGGACGAAAAGGAGGCCCCCTAAGACGTAGAACAGAGATTGTGAGGTGGCCCCCAGGACGAAAAGGAGGCCCCCAGGACGAAAAGGAGGTCACCAGGACGAAAAGGAGGCCCCTAAGACGTAGAACAGAGATTGTGAGGTGGCCCCCAGGACGAAAAGGAGGCCCCCAGGACGAAAAGGATGCCCCATAAAGCAAGGATGCCCCAAGACGTAGAACAGAGATTGGGAGGAGGCCCCAGGACTAAAAAGGAGGCCCCAGGATGAAAAGGAGGCCCCTAGAACGAAAAGGATGCACCCAAGGACGAAAAGGACGTAGGACTAGACGTAGAACAGAGAACAGAGATAGGAAGGTAGCCCCCAGGACGAAAAGGAGGCCCCAGGACGAAAAGGAGACCCCAGCACGAAAAGGAGGCCCTCAGGACGGAAAGGATGCCACCGAGACGGGCAAGAAGCCACCCAGGTTAGACGAAAAGGCTTCCGATGGGTGGCAGGATATTCTTAAGTTGGAAAACGAGGCCCCCAAGACGGAAGATGCCCCTGCAATATAAAATTAAGACCTGATAGGGGAGACTTCTCCGGACGCAATAGGGGCCCCAAGACGGGTAGGAAGGTTTCCGCAGGAATGAGAGAAGGCCACCGAGACCAGCCAGATGAGGCCCATATTTTGGAAGAGGAGGAACCTGGAAGAGAAGATCTAGGACTAGGACGCAAAAGCACCCTGCTAAGAGGATAATGAGGCTCCAGACACAGATGAGAAGGCCCCCATGACGTGAGAGGAGGCCCCTAATTTGAAAAAGGAGTCACCTAGGAGAGGGTAGGAGTCCCCAGAAATCAAGAGAGTGTCAAAAATGGCACGGAGGCAACCAGGATTGCAAAAGAGGCTCCAACACCGGAAAGGAGGCCCCAGAATATGAGAGGAGGCCCTAAGACGGAAAAGGAAGGAAGATATGAGATGAGGTTTCCGAGACGCAAAAGCAGGCCCCAAACGGGTGAGGTTCCACCGAGATAGAAAAGGATGATCCAGAGACGTGGCAGGAGGCACCTAATTCGGAAGAGAACGACACAAGATCGGAAACGAGACCCCATGATGAACGAGGAGGCCCCTAAAATAGGAGAGAAAGGCCATTGGATAAGAGAGATGGCTCCCAAGCGGAAAAGAAGGCTCGAAGACGGCTAAGAAGGTCCCCGGGAAATAACAAGGCCACTAAGATAGGAAAGGTTGCCAGTAATTTAGCAGAGGCGGCGCCTGGGAGAGAAGAGGAGTCCACCAGGAGATAAGAGACCACCCCTAAGATGGGTAAAGATCGAATCCAGAGCGCAGAGCAGGAGAACGCAGAGCAGGAGGCCCCCAAGACGTGAGAGGAGGCCCCTAATTTGAAAAAGAAGGCCTCTAGAAGAGAAATGAGGCACCTGCCGGACTCGGGAAGGAGTAGGTCTCTAGTACCAAATGAGATCCCGAAGACCGGAAAGAGTTCCCAGGAAATGAGAGGAGGCCCTTAAGATGGGAGTGATAGCAGGTATGGAAGGAGGTGAGGTTTCCAAAATTGAAGATCCCTCAAGACGGGTAAGGCTTTGCCAGGATAAAGGAGGAGGCACACGAGGCGTGGCAAGAGGCCCCTAATTTGGCAGAAAATGCCCCTCGAAGATGAGAGGAAGCCCCATGCCATGTTAAAGGGGCCCCAGAATGCAAGAGGCCCTCCAAGACGGGAGAGGAGGACCATTGAATATGGAGGAGGGTAGGACACACAAGGAGACATCGAAAACCGGTAAAAAGGCTCTAGGAAATGAGACGACGCGACAGGAGGCCTATAATTTGCAAGAAGAACCACCTAAGAAATAGTAAGAGTCGAGTCTGGGTATTTTAAAATCACGATATGGGCCCCAAAAGATCCGGCCGGGGCCCCCGCAAATCACGCTGAGCCTGGGGTACCGAAAATTCACGCCCGGACCACGAAAATCATGCCAGGGGCACGACAGGTCGTACCGTGCCCCAAAAGTCTCATTGGGACCAAAACAAATGACGCCGGAGCAACGAAGAACAATCCGGACATGAATAATCACTCTGTGGGCCCAACAATGACGCCAAAAGCCTCCAAAACGCATTGGACCCCAAAAAGTGTCGAGACCGCTATAGCTCGCGCTAGGGATCCAAGAAAATGACGTCGGGGCCCAAAAGATCACATTGGACCCAAAAAAGTCGCGTCGCAGCCCTTGAAAATCACACTGGAGGCCCAGAAGGTCGCGCCGGGGCCCCAAAAGTTGCAGCTGCCCCCAAAATCAATTTTAACCGGAATGTCACTCTGGGACGGAAAAAAACTCCTTCAGTGGCCGCAGTGCTATATCAAAGGGGCAAATGCCCCCTCCATCCTGAGAGGGATAAGCTCCCAAGAATCGTGTCGGGGGCCTCAAAAATCGCGCTGGGGCCACCAAAATTCGCGTCGGTCCACCAGAATTCGCGTATGGGTCTCCAAATAAATACGGCGAGCCCCGGAAAACTCGCTCCGAGGCCCGAAAAATTGCGACAGGAACCGCCAAAATCGCGTTGGGGCCACAGCTAAATACAACGCATCGCACAAACTCGAACCGGGCCCCCCAAATATCGCGCTTGGGACCCACAATTCCCACCGGTAGTCCCGTCGAGGCTCTACAAAATTGCCGTCTAGGGCCACACGTAAGCACAGTGTGACCACAAACACACACACAAATCAAGCTGGAGCCCTCCAAAATAAGGATGGATTCCAACAACTAAATGCCCAGGTAAAAAAAATGGCTCTGGAGCACCGAACATATTATCAGATGCCTTCACAAATTGCGTACGGCACCGAAAAACAAACCGGATCTCAAACAATCGAGGTGGGATACAAAAACATGGCGCCAAGTGCTCGAGAAATCAGGCCGGGATTCGGACTTTAAAAAAAATCAGAAAAGTTTCACAAAATCGTATTGAGCCCAGAAAACTGGGGTTGGGTCTCCGGAACCACGCGCCTGGGTGCGATAAGCCACTCTGGGACCTAGAAACATCGTACCGAAGCCCCAAAATTGTACTTGGGCCCCACAAGTGTGCGTCAGAAGCCCAAAATAAACACATCGGGACCCTAAGAGCACAACGGGGGCCGAAAATACAACTGACCCTCCAAAGCGCACAGTCTCACAAAAAGCGACAGGGCCTTAACACAAGCGTTGCAGCCATAAATATACATACCGGGAGGTCTAAAAAATACACCGGAAGCTCTCAAGGCACACAGGGCTCATGATAACGCACAATAGCCTGAAAAGGTGGCTGGGGCCGCAAAAGGCAACATGGTTCCAAAACAAACAAAAAGACCGGCGCTAAATAAACACATCGGGATCTTCGAAAACGCCCTGACACGTCAAAATCCTCCGTGTACAAAAATTCAACAAACCCTAAAACGAGCAGGGGGTTCGAAAATGCTTTAGGCCCCTAACACAAATGGATTGGAGCCATAATACACAATCATAGACCAAGAAAGACGCAACGGGTAAAAAAAAACGCCGAGGCTTTGCCTCGGTTCGGTATCCAATCTGGGAGGATAGCAGCAAAGATATGAAGTGCATCAAAGCTCAGCGGAAACAGCATTTCATAGCTACCAGAAAATGTGGGAAGTAGGAAACTAATGATCGAATTTAATCAATCGACTTTTCGAAGCGAACGCCCATGCGAATCATTCCATCACGCCAAATATGGTGCAAGTCTATCATGTGGCAGCAATTAGCAAAACGCAGAAGGCCTAGCAGAAACCATAGCATCGCACGAAGTGTGGCGAATGCACCGAATACGAAAAATTGGTGTGCACGTGCACTGACGTTGCCGTTGTGGCGACCGGGTGCTATGAACTGCAATGCCTGAAGTTGTAAAATTTTGTATTTTAAAGTGGTGGGTAATACATTTTACTTTGAAGTTATGGGCCTAATACATCTTCTAAACCCTGCTCGTTTTAGGGCTTTGTTGCGTTTTTTTGTGCACGGAGTATTTTTTACGTGTCGGGGCGTTTTCGAAGATCCCGATGTGTTTATTTAGCTCCCGGTCGTTTTGTACGTTTTGGAACCATGTTGCCTTTCGTGGCCCCAGCCTCTTTTCCAGGCCCTTGTGCGTTCTCATGGCCCCTGTGCGCCTTGCGAGCTTGCAGTGTATTTTTCTTAGAGCTCCCGGTATGTTTATTTAGGGCTGCAACGCATGTTTTAAGGCCCTATCGCTTTTTGGGAGACTTTTGTGCGCTTTGGAGGGTTAGTTGTACTTTCTGGCAACGTTGTACTCTTAGGGTCCCGCTGTGTATATTTGGGGCTTCTGACACACATTTGTGGGGCCCCAGTATGATTTTGGGGCTTCGGTGCGATTTTTTCTGGGTCCCAGCGCGACTTATCGCGCCCAGGCACGTGGTTCCGGAGACCCAACGCGAGCTTTCTGGGCTCAACGCGATTTTTGTGGATCTTTTCTGTTTTTTTTATTAAAAGTCCGAATCCCGGCCTGATTTTTCGAACCTCTGACGCCATGTATCCCACCTCGATTTTTCGAGATCCGGTATGCTTTTCGAAGTCATACGCAATTTTTGAAGGCATCTTGAAAAAAATGTTCGGTGCAACAGAGCCATTTTCCTGACCCTGACATTTATTTGCTCCTTTTTTGGAGTATAATCTCTCCTTTTTTGGAGGGCTCCAGCTTGATTTTTTGGGATACCGATCCGGGTTTGTGGTATAGGTGTAATTTCAGCAGTGTGAGGTAACTTATCAAGGGATACCAAAAGAAAACCTTAGAACTGAGTGGTGGAGTTAGGGTTGAAATCCGACCAATCAGAAACCATAGTGGTAGATTAGGCCCCTCCACAGGACAATTTAGTTGATGACTAATTATATTATTTCGAAATGTACCCTTTGACAAAATAGCGGTCGAAATCCAAGGACTTTTTAATGGGCGTAGGTGCCCTCCCCCCCCCTCCCCTGCAAATCCGTTTGCCCCCTCCTGCTTGACGCAAATATAGGTACTCCACTGGTCCCTCAATAATTTTCCGAAACATACGCCCATGGGGAAAAGCCAACATTGAGGGGACAAATTACCCCTCATAAGCATGCAATACAACATCCATGCCCCATATGAAATGGGATGAATGATGTTTTTAAATGCATTTTCTTCCAACAAACTTCTTTTCTGTTACTACAGCCTGCATGCGATGCGCCCCTAAACCACAATAACTAACTAACTAACTAACAGCCTGCATGATTAGAGCTTCCCAGCTTCCATACCTTCTCAACGTCATTTACAAAACGGCACAGCACAGCGAAAACGATGGACGTGACGGCGTGGAATGTGAAGGCTTGGATTATGTATGTACTGACATTGTTGCATTGTTGCATTGTCATTTATGCATTGGTGTTCAATGCTTGTTCTTGCCGTGAATTTATTCGCTGAGGATATATTTTAGCTCGTGTGACAGTTGCCTTGCAGCCAGCACCAAATGTTATAAAAATAAACAAATTCCTAAGATGACGCTAAAAAAACTAATGAATCCACTTCTCGTTGTCACCTTTACGAAATTGTCGTCCTTGGACTGAGAAATGGTCGTTCAAGCTTTGCTTATGACATCAAGCTGATGGGAATAAATAACAGTAGTGATGAATCTAGCTATATTCAGTTAGACTTGGAGGACTTAAAAGTGGGTTGATCAATGGCAGATATCTGTAAGATATGCTTAGCACCAGCCCCGCCAGCGCGCTGCAATCTAGAGGCCAGCGGGAAGATTCGAGAAAGCATTGAGACGATGGTTTGTTTTGGCACTTATGCATTTATCCAAATATTACTTATTTATACCCTGGTATGGCCCAGTTTTCAGCCAAAATGATTAGTGCTATTGCGTTTTGATTAAATGATGCACCATGCCAAGAACAAACAAAAACCAGTATGAAATCATGTTCCCCATCCTCGAACCATAGTATAAGAGCCTAAAAACAATATGAGACCCTAACACAATGGAGGCCCCCTTTCGGGTAACAGGAGGCCCCCTTTCGACCTTGCCCCCTGGCAGAATTGGCGACGCCACTGCGACCAGTGCACTTCCACCGGACCCAACTAGTGGCTCCGACAGCCGCTGGACTCCGCACGAGATCAGCTACCTACACTGACGTCACATCTCACCCACACTGACGTCACATGCTGGCCGCAGTGACGTCACACCTGCCAGCGAGCTGCCCCGTACACTCATCTAGAGGCAGCACATCCCACTCAGAGCCAGAGTCTACCAAGGAAAAAATGTCACTGGCTTGCCATCCTTTGCACACAGAGTTGTATGCGCTTTGCTCGGGCACTGCTCACCGGTGTCAGGGTACTCAGTCTGAGACGTCATCAGGTCGTACTGGTGGAGTGTCGGTGGCAGGTTCCGGTGATGCCCTATTGGCAGCGACGGCGTGCAGCTGCTGCCACGTAGTGGTCGCGACGGGCGGCTGACGGCCTCCCGGATATCCGGCGGGAGGCATTGGGCGGGAACAATGGCGCCGGCCAGGGCACGGTGCGAGATCGGCACGACCGGTCAGCGCAGGCGTCGGCATCGCTGCATGGCGACACACTTCACTGCCGCGAAATGGTTGTCCTTCCCACACTTCCGACACCGCTTTCCCCAGGCCACACAGTAGGAACGAGCTAAGGGATGAACCAGACTGCAGAATTTGCACCTCTTCTGCGTCCTTGCACCAGTAGGGAGACTGGCAGGGGCGGTCCGAGGTACCGAAATCGGGTGAGGTAGTCACCACTGCACCCCACCCCACCCCTATCCCACCCCCCACTCCCCAAAAAAAGAGTTTGTCCCGTCCAAATCGGGGGGTGGTGGAGATGGCGAGAGAGAGAGAGAGAGAGAGAGATGCTTCTACGTGGATGCTGGGACGATCCAGTCCCCTTCCCCCTCCACAGTGACGCTCGATTAGTGCCTGATATGTTTCTGGACGAAAGCCCCTTCTCCCTGTCCCTGACCCAGGAAAGGTCGGATCAAGTCGTGTAGTGTGCCCCCCCCCCCCCCCCGAATGATTTAGCTGCCCTTGACCCGTGTGTATGCTTCGTTCCAGTGAGACCAACCGGGTCGCTGCCTGTACTGGGACCCTCGATGCTTTTCTGCGTGAAGGAAGAATGATAACCTGGTCTCTTTAATTTGTTTGTTTTTTAATGCCCGTTTAAGGCTTGCCCTTATGTGAATAAATGCCTGTACTGTCACGTCGCGCTGGTCTCTACGTCGGAGGTGTCAGGAAGTTTCGTGAACATGGGAGGATGAATGTTCGTGACTCAAAGCTGAGCGAGTATGGAAGTGCTGCACGTCATTTAACACATGTTTGTCATTTCATTCTTTATAAATGCCTGGCCTGTGTAACATCCGCTATTTCAGGTTCAGTGCCGACATTTCCTCAGTAGCGACGGTTTAGTGTAATCTGAAAATGTATTTGCTTCTTAGTTATTCTACACTTTTCTACTGTTTAGGTTCGCCAACTAGGAAACACGATCGTAAAGAACACTGTGTGCTGCTTACATACCCATGCTTATTCTAAATTACTCGACATGTAGCATGAACGAATCTTGTGCAGTGACTCTTGTAATTGTCATTATACGATATTCCAAGCAATGGAAATTTTCGATGTGCATTCTTGCCAAAGGTAATCCATAGGTGTCGGATTTTCTTTTCACGATGAAATATTAGGAAGTCAGAGGGGAATCATCTGCATATTTGTGCTCCCTTCCACTTCTGCAGTCTATGATGGCGTAAAGGATATCACCCCTGGCCTATGGCGCAACTGCATCTGCCGGGATCGAGGTTTTTCCAAGTCAGTTTCAGGTGTGCATCAGGTGAATATAAAATGCGGGATCTTGAACTTAATATGTAAATATTATTTGCATCGCGGTGCCGGATTGAACCAAACTTCTGATGTTGCCCACTAATATGCATAGGCAGAACATTTGTTTTATGGGTACCCTGCATTCCAATTTCATAGACATGGCATTAGAAAACCGATGCAAATATGAATATTGACAGCAACCACCATTTTCATGAGGACGTTCCATCGCAGAAAAGATGGCGTTGTCTAAAAGCGCCACTGATCATCACCCCTCCAACCTGAGAAACCTGCAGGCTTGTCGCTACGAGGAAGAACTCTTACGGAGCGTGGTACCATTGCATCCTTATTTATGGTCTCCATTCTACGAGTTTCTTTAAGCATTAGACCAGCGGGGACCAACACCGATTGCCGTGATATTCATGTTGAATATGCAAATGAAGGACCGTTTACTTGAGGCCTGATGGGCGGAATTGACAAAATTGTTCCGCCAGAGGCTATAAATCTGCACAAACATTTTTTCTTCAGCATACCCGCAATGACAGGACCGGACGCTCCTCCGTCGAAAATGTGAGTCAGTAGTGCGAATGCGGTTTACCACTTATGGGATCTAACGTTACGTTCCGTCAAGGATGACATCAAGACCCTCATAAATCCGCCGGAACCAAACCCATTATCTGGTTGAATATGATGCAAATTACAATGTATATGCAGGTAAACACACTGAAATGGCGGATCTCTGATAAACAAAATGTCCATGTCGTGCGATACTCCCATTCACTACTGACTATTCGGGCTAACGGTTATGGTCTGTTCCCTCCACAAGGGTTAATGGACCCTTGGCTCGGCGGCACCGGCCAAGCTGCCTGTTTGATGGGAAACAGGTGTTTGGCGTTTGATTGGAGGGCGAGCGAGAGAGGGAGAGAGAGAGAGAGAGAGAGAGAGAGAGAGAGAGAGAGAGAGAGAGAGAGAGAGAGAGAGAGAGAGAGAGGGAGGGAGAGGGAAAGACGGAGAAACAGAAGGACAGAGCGACAGTGGGGAAGAGACCGGAGGTATTCCCACCTTGTCGGTTTGCACATCTTATCCGCTGAGTGACGTGGGGTCCCAGCAGATCTACGTTACTTTCATTCCCCCATGGAAAGAAGGGGGGTTTATTTGACTGTAGTGAGTCAGAAAACCTGCCCTCTTCATTTACGTCTTTCCGGAACTAGTTGGTTCTCCCGTCATCTAAACTCTTGTCAGTAATGTGCGTGCGTTTGTATGTATTCATTTCTTCGATGCATTTCTAAAGTATAAACATTCAAGTATCATCCACACCAACTTTGAAACCATGCTCCATAATAACCTTGCTCGCCACAATTCGCTCCTCCACTTTACCCTTCTCGGGGCAAACGGCTACCCATACCCCGCTGGTCGGACCATCACGTACACAAAACCGGTGGCGGACGGGTCACATGGTTTTCATGATGGGTGAAGGATACATTGCCACTCCCTGGCCTGGTTCACTCACATTTCGCGATGTTCACTCGGCTTTCGGTGTCTTTCAGAAGTGGCCGTGTCGATCCAAACGCGAGCGAAGTTCACAGTTTAACCACAATCACTCCACTCAGCTCGCGAGAGACTCCCGAACGATTCCGTTGGATGTGAGAGCTTCTCGGCGATTCCGTTGAATGTCCCTTCTACTCCGTCGCAGCCGTATTTATACCCACTCCGCACGGCGGGCCGGGGTTAGGTGCACGCTTATCTGGTTTTCTTCCTTTGTTGCTGGTGGCTTGACCGGTGACCGCTGATGACCGCTGGTGACTCCTGGTGACGGCTGGTGACTGCTGACCGCTAATTGGCGGTTGGCGGTTCCGGCTGTCCAGAGAGGTGGCTGCTTCTAGGCTACTGGGTCAGGCTGATACCCTGTGGCTAGGCGGAAGTCATTGCTTGCTTTGGCAGTAGCACTGTAAGTGGCTGCTGTTGGTAGTAGGCACCTGGGTGTGAGTTTTTCTTGCGACGAGTGGGCTTCGTGTTTGTGCTTGGTTTTCACACGTTTCGCCCGGCGGCGCCTGGTTTCCGGTCTGTAGAGGCTCGAAGTCTCGCGGGTCGGCCGCATCGCTACCGCATGAAACGCCGTATTGAAAATGTAAGCCGTCTTACAGAGACCCAGGACAATCGCGAGGAGCTGGCTGCGCATTACCAAGAAGTCCTCAGAACGTCCGAACATCCTCGCAAGGACTACCAGGAACTCATGAGACTCAGCTGATTCTTCTTGACCGGAAACATGAGCGACGGGAAGAGCGATGGTCCCAAGTTCTGTCCACCGGGTGCTCTTCATCAAGGAAGGTGGATGCAGAAAGCCATCTACTGTCTCAAGATGTTCATCTTCCTCCCCCAGCTGCACAGCCTGCACTGCATTTCAGCTCCCGGTATGAAGTCGGCATCCATGGCATGACCATATTCGTGGCCCTCGTCTGCGCCAAATATGGCATGAGTTTGTCTTTTGGGTGCGTCAATCCCAATTGGGTTATTTTGCATCCATAACAAGATTAATTCAACTTTTCACGTCCGGAGAGCAATACATATATGGCATTAATTCAATATCTACCCGGGAGTGTATATTATTTGGAATCCTACTTCCGCAAGGAAACGAAAAACTGCTCTATTTTGCACAAATCGCGAATTATCACCGAGTAGGTCCACCAGCCTCAGAGTGTTCGAGTTATGTCCGAAATGGCGCCTGCGTTCCTCCGTGTAGTTCGAGCAAGATACTAACGCATGGTGCACAGTCAGCACTGCGTCACACCTCATACATTTGGGTCTTTCATCCCCGCACAGCAAATACCTATGTGCAAATAGTGTGTGTCCAATTCTAAGGCGACACAGGGCTACCTCGTCCCTTCTATTCTGACTGAAGGACGAGGGCCACAGTGCTAAGTGTGGATTAATTTCTTTCAATTTGTTGGGCGCTATTTGGCCCCATCTGTCCTGCCACTGTCGTAGAAGAAATGATGAAATAATTGGGTAGTGGTCACTGGCGGGAAGTGGAAACACGCGACTACATGGACGTCCGTAAAGTTGGCAGGAGTTCGATATTCATATTCAGCAGAAATCGACGACCCCTTCGATTTCGCCCAAACACGGTGAGACGGTAGTCCCAAGGTCCCTGACCCACCATGCAGACGCATTTCACGGGGCATCGAATGGTTTGACCTCCAGAGGTCAACATAGGTCAACCCCCTAATAATGTCCGAATATCTAAGTTATATAGACCATTCGATCCGCAACGACACGCTGATTATGGAATTGCTCTCATTTACTCCGTAGCACAAATGGTTAATGAGTTATGACCAATTATATATTTTTGTTTCCCACAGCATTGCTTCCCACACATTCCCATGCATTATTAACATTCCCATTCCGGGAATGTGTATGAAATACACATAGTTGTAACGCCAATAACGTGGGCAGTCCAACGGTGGCATTAGAATCATTGACGTCCGATTAATTCCGGAGATATATCAAAATATGTTCCGATAAAATCAGTTTTGAACCCAATGGTAAATTTCCTATAGGGTTCCTATAGGCATGGGACCGTGCGGGACTGGAAATCGCGACCCCTTCCATTTTTTTTAAAGTCAAGGAGCCATGTGACCTTGTCAGGTCAGATGTCATGTCAGGTCAAGCCGTTCACATGATGGAATGTGTATAAAAGACAGATAGTTGTAACGCCAATAACGTGGGCAGTCCTACGGTGGCATTATAATCATTGACGTCCGATTAATTCCGGAGATATATCAAAATATGTGCCGATAAAATCAGTTTTGGACCCAATGGTAAATTTCCTATTATTATATGACCGTGTGCCATGTCCTGGGATCGAGCCTCGCTACCGACCAATGAGTTTCTTCCCTCGTGGGCACGGTGTGACAGATGCAGATGTGAAATATTATTAACAGTTGAAAGCGTCGCAAAACATTGCATTCGAAGGATTCGTCTCAAACCTCCATCATTTTAGAAGGCTAGAATATAATTTGTGGTGAATTTTGGCGATCACATAGGTACAGTTTTTTACTTTCAATGGCTGGTTCATCGATGTTAAAGGTATAGTTTTAGGCTAAATGATATATATGCGCAGTATATATTCGAAGATGTGTGTCACAGGTGCCAACGAGAAGACTGACCAGTCAGTTTGAGCTTGCACCCACGTCGCTTAATGCATGCAACCTGTCCTGTAATACCTAAGTCTGACAGCCTTCTCTGCTGAGGATCTACACTTAGCTCTCTGACATTTCTTTTTAATACAAATCACCAGCATCTTAGTGCAATATTATTCGTCTTCCAGCCACACTGGTTTGCTAAGTACCACAAAACTGAACACATTTTTCGCATGCAATTGGTTCACATGAGTTACGGAAACATTTCATTGTAAATGTCTGATAACCTCGTAATTTATTTTTTCGATGCATGTTTACCAATTATTCCCAACTTTGCTTGCATACAATATCTTAGTTTATTCATTTTTCCATTTTTCATTTAGTCAATCCCATAATTCTTGAGAAGCATGGTGTTGGACGTTATTTTACTGCAATTCCGAACAAACAGCTCAGTGTTTATTGCGATCACGGTTAATTGAAGCGCGTAGTCAAAATGTGGTTTTGAGGAAAACCGGTTTCAATCCCGTCTCGGGATCGTCATCAGTTCATTTTATTTCAGGAAGGTTAAAAAATGACATCACGTTCACATTATAATTATTTACACACAACGTGACCACCGCGACAAAACACTTCCAGGGTACAATTAATATATACACGACCGATGATGGAACGATGCATGGTGGTGGCTAAAAGGCAGCAGTTCAACAGGTGACTTGGGCAGAAAGAAACAGAGCGAGAGAGAGAGCGAGAGAGAGAGAGAGAGAGAGAGAGAGAGAGAGAGAGAGAGAGAGAGAGAGAGAGAGAGAGAGAGAGAGAGAGAGAGAGAGAGAGAGAGAGAGAGAGAGAGAGAGAGAGAGAGAGAGAGAGAGAGAGAGAGAGAGAGAGAGAGAGAGAGAGAGAGAGAGAGAGAGAGAGAGAGAGAGAGAGAGAGAGAGAGAGAGAGAGAGAGAGAGAGAGAGAGAGAGAGAGAGAGGAGGTGGAGAGAAAGAGATAAAGATGGAGAGAAAGACAGAAAGATGGAGGGAAAGAGAGGAGGGAAAGGAGACGGAGACAGAGACCGAAAAAAGACCGATGACAAAACGAGAAGAAGAGAAGCGAAGTCTACTGTGAAGATGCTGGTGTTGTTGCTCAACTTTAATAACATTTGTAAATATATAGAGTCCTACTGTAAATGTTGCCGTGATGTCGCGTCAAGAACGATCTGTCACTTTTTAAAAGGCGTATCCACCCAGGAAACAGTGTACATCGGCCAATATTTCTGTTGAGCGTGGGATTTGTTTCTGTTTGTATGAATATTGCTTCTTTGATTTTCCGCTGCCTTTGTCTCGTGTCAAATGCAAGTGTATCGGTGTTATCCCAGTCTATCGTTTGTCCTGTGTCAAAGCTATGTTCGGTTGTGGCGTCTATTTGTGTAGTCCAGTAGTTTTGTGGCTGTGTGAGATGTCGCTTGTGTTCTTTACGTCGTTTTTCTACGTTCCTGCCAGTTTCACCTACATAGACGTTCGTACAATCCTTGCAAGTCATTCTGTACACCGGCCCTGGTTGTTTCATTCTGTTGATTTTATCCTTGGGATGAACGAACAGGTTTCGTATTGGTTTGTGCGGCTTAAAGTAGGTTTTGATATTGTATTTGGCGTTAATTCGTCGAAGAGCTTGTGATATACCGTCTGCGTATGACAAAACCATTATCCTCTGTCGTTCTGTGGTGTCAGTATCGTTTCTGTTGGTCCCACCTGTACTGTCTCTGGTGTCTATACTCTCCATCCTGTCTGTGTTGACTGTCGTGCTCCTGTCGTCCTGAGAACTTGTGACCTGATCATTGGTGTCCGCTGTATGTTTGTCAGTCGTGTCCCTAATTACTTTATTTACCAGTGAAGTGGGATAGTCATTATCTTTCAGCATGACTCTGATGCGTTGAAATTCTGAATCCCGTGCATTGGTATAGGCTGAGAGAGTCAGTGCTCGTTGTACCAGCGCCTGTATTACGGTGCGTTTTTGTGCCGGTAGGTGGTGACTCCCATAGTGTAGGTACTGTCCGCTAGCTGTGGGTTTGTAATAGACACTACTTTGTATTCGTCCATTTGATGTCCGAACTAAGAGCATGTCTTGGAATGGTAGATTACTGTCCACTTCAACCTCTACCGTACACTTGATAGACGGGCTCAGAGTATTCAAACTAATCAAGAATGGCTGTATGTCATCAGGACGCATCGCAGCTACTATGCCATCAACGTATCAGTGCCATATGAATGGCGCCGGATCCAGGGACATGGCTCTCCTTTCCAGGGTTTCCATGAAGATATTGGCTACAGCTGGGGCCAGCGGTGACGCCATTGGTGCACCAAACAGCTGTTGGAAGTGTTTGCCCCGGAAGTGGAAGAAGGTTGTGCGTAATATGAGCTCTAGTAGGCTACTAATCACTGTAGGTGTCATGCACATACGGTCTTCTAGAGTCATATCCTCCTCCAGCAACGATCTAGTCACCCGAATCACCTCGTCGATAGATACACTAGTAAAGAGGGCAGTGACGTCAAAGGAAACAAGCACATAGTCAGGCGGTATCTGGGTGCGGTGCAGAATTTGTGCCAGTTGTTTTGTGTTCACAACATGGTGATGTGAACGCACTACCAGCGGTGTGAGTATTTTACAGATGTGCTGAGCTGCCTTGTAGGTGGGAGAGCCTATGCTGGAGACGATGGGTCTCAGCGGGACGTTGGTCTTTTGGGTCTTGGGAAGACCATAGAATCTCGCTAGATGTGAAGTTCCTTTGGTGCCAGGATGAAGATGACAGTATTGTCGATCGGTGAGATGGCCTTGTTGCTTTATGTTTTTCAGAGGTTTGATCATCTTGTCGTTGACTTGGTTGGTTGGGTCTCGGTTAACTACTTTGTAGACAGCTTCATCTTGAAGTAATTCTTCACATTTTTGGATGCAGGCTTCCTTATTCAATATGCAGGTTGTTCTGCCTTTGTCTGCAGGCGAAATCGAAGGGGTCGTCGATTTCTGCTGAATATGAATATCGAACGCCAATATCGCCAAATATCGCCAACTTCACGGACGTGACTACATGGTGCGTGCGCTGCACGCCTTGCAGCCTGATCTGCGAGCTCGTTACCACGGATTCCAACATGTGCTGGAATCCAGCGAAGTGTTACTTGTCCTCCCATGCGGTGTAGCGAAGTAAGCTGATATAAAATGGCACGCACAATGACATGTTGTTGGTTAAAACTACGTAATGAGAAAAGACTGCGCAGAGAATCGGTCAGAATGACATGAAAATCCTCGTCGTCAACCTCGATGTATGCAAGGGCTTTGCTCATGGCCATCAACTCGGCTGTGAAGACAACAGCATGCGAAGGCAGGGGGAAGGATCTCGTGATGGATCCACTCACGAAAGCGCTACCCACGCCGGTGTCAATCTTCGAGCCATCTGTGTATGTGATAATGTAGCCACGGTATGCTGAGGAAATGTGTTCTAATGAACATGATAGTAGCTCCTCCTTGGTAATATCCCCTTTTTTCTCAGCAGTGAGGACGACATAGATAAAGGGGGAGATCAGCTCCCACGGGGACTCGTTAATCGTTCATCCTGCCTGATTCCTTACAGTCTAATCCTTGTCTGGTTCAGGAGCGTCCTCATCCTCACACAGTAAGCTGCTCCCCTCCTCACGTGGCCACGAAGGACTGCATATATATCTCGAAAAAAAGCCTTATATGATGGGTGTGTCGGGAACTGACGCATTTTGCATGCGTAGCGAAGTCCCAGCATTTCTCGTCTCATGCTTAATGGTAGCTCATGGGCATCTGCCAGTATCCTAACCGTGGGAGAGGTGCGAAATGCTCTCGCAATTATTCGCAATACAGCGTGGTGTATAATACGTTTTGTGGTAGCACACACACCGTCCTATATCAAACATGCATAGTCCAGTTTGGAGCGAATCAGACTGCGGTAAAGCAGGTGCAGAGTCCTTCTATCAGCCCCATACGACGTTCGAGAAACACACTTCAATATATTCATGGTTTTAAAGCACTTGTCTCGGAGCGTTTTTATGTGTTTCTGTATGAAAGACGATTATCAAACTGCACGCCAAGAAAGCGAGCCGTTGATAAGTGTTGCGGACGCCGTGTTCAACCGCTAGTAGTGGACTGTATATATGAGGGTGGCGCCCTGCAGCATTGGGTAGAATGGCCAAGAGGCCTAAGGAGAATGGTATAGAAGAGAGAGAGCGAGGGAGAAGTAAGCGGGAATAACATGTGAAAGGAAGTTATTTGAATAACAATAGGAATAGGAACAAATAATTGCAATATGAGAGGTCGGAAAGATGTGTGATGGGAGAATGTACATAAATAATCGAAGTAACCTAAATAAAGGTGGACGTAATAATAGAGGTCGTAGGTTAGAGCTCCCCAATTCAAGGGAGACAAAGGAACTCTCCAATTCAAGAGAGCAGTGGCCTAATCAAGAACACTCCAATTCAAGAGTGAAGGAACCCTCCAATTCAAGAGGGCAAGGACCTAGATAAGAGCACTCCAATTCAAGAGTGAAGGAACCCTCCAATTCGAGAGAGCAGTGGCATTAGGAAATGAAGGAGTACGAAAAACGTGGAAAGAAAGCAGGAAAAAACAGAGTCAGGCACGGTGCCCCAGCCGTGACGAGCAGTGCTGCATGTGGTTCCTCAATTCACTTCCACTGATCACTCACTGTTCCACTTATCACTTCAACACTCGCTCAAAGTACTCATTTCTATATTGGCGACGGCGAGACGGCAAAGGTGCAGTGCACCTGACGAAGACGACAGAAGAAGAGAGGGAGAGGGTGTAGGCGCGCCGCTTATATATGAAAGTAAGGGCCAGCTGAGACAAGGAGAGAAAGGGGTCACGGGTCGCATAACACCCCGCACCTGCGCCGCGGCCGGCGTTCAACAAATAGGCAGAACAAATACGGGCGACGCGACGGGGACGCCTCACAGGTCGAGCAAACACGTCGTCGCTGGACATGCGGTGTCCAGCCCGATGTCGCGGCTGCCCGCGAATGGCAGGCCACAGCACGACATACAGTGTAAAGGGGTCAACGGGTCGCATAAACACCCCGCACCTGCGCCGCGGCCGGCGTTCAGCAAATACGCAGAACAAATATGGGCGACACGACGGGGACGCCCCACAGGTCGATCAAACACGTCGTCGCTGGACTTTCGGTGTCCAGCCCGATGTCACGGCTGCCCGGGAACGGCAGACCACAGCGCGACATGCAGTGTCTGTCGGCAACATCACTCCCCCTGTGTTCGACTGCACATGACGAGCACACACACAAAGCTACCGACAGAATTACTCAGTAGTGACATAATCGCTCACTCCGGGCTGGGTGTGGGACGGCAATCAAATTCTCATTACCGCCGGTCGTATGGCTGTTCCTAACTCTATGGCACATTCCAGCACCTGAATCAGCCCAACGTCGAGGACGGACAGAGCCAACACACACACAGGGAGGCGAAGGCACGTTTTCCTCCCCTCACCTGGCCTGAGTACATATGAACGAGGGGTGGTGCCGGCCGCGCGAACTGAGGGGTCGGGAAGCGTTCGAGCTGGCAGCCGGACACCCAATCAGTAAGTCACGAGATCTCAGGACGGTACCATGTGCGCTGCATACTGTGTTCCTCTTGGCGAAGACGGGGCTGCCGAACCGGAGTTTCATGGCTCGGCTTATGCGACGAGTCCGGCCGACTCATTTGTGTGCCGGAGCAAATTCTCGGGTCCGGCTCGACGAGAACGGCCCGGAATTTCGCCGCTCCGTCACCCGTGCCGTGCGCCGCCTACAGCAGCAACATCACCGGGATCGCCAGCACGGTTGTCCACACCTATCTCGGTGAGTACCGACTGCTTCTATTAATGCGGTCGGTTACGCGTACAATCTGATCGGCGCGGGTGCGCCATTCGCATTTGGTTCATGTCCATTGATACGCGCACAACACACATGGTCGTTAGTTAACTTATGTCCACTCCTTGGAGACTGATCAACATCTCCGCCGACTGGCTTCTACACTACCGGGAAGCCTATCCGCTGTGGGCGGCCAGCGAGAGCGGTGCTGCCCAGCTAGCTGGCGCCACGCTGTCCACACCCGCGCAGCTGCGCACCCCGCTCACCGCGGCTGATGAGCGGCGCGTCAGTGTTGAATTAGACGCCGCTGCCGGCCGCGAGGCCGCCCTGCAGACGCAGCTGGAGGCGATGGAAACCACCACGAGACAGCTTGAAGGAGGCGGCTGTTGACGCCGCCGCCTCCAGATGTCGCCTTCAAGAAGATTGCGCGGCGGCGGGGCAGACGGCAGCCGCTATGGAACATGCGGCCGCCCAGGCGCGTCAGGCCGAAGCCCGAGCACAGGAGGCGCTGCCAGAGCGAGCGAGGCGGCGGTACTGACGCAGCAGGAGGCAGCGTCATTGCGGCAGCAGCTGGCCTCCATGCTGCTAAGCTGGCACGCCGAGCGGCGCACACTGAACGCCGTGGCGCTCAGCGCGCAGTCGGCCGAGATGGCAGCTGCTGAGGCCTCCGCCAACTCGAAGCTGCGCATTGAGCTATCGAAGCCGCCAAGTCTGCGGGCCCACCTGCAGGCGACCGCAGTCGGCCAGACCGGTCCCCTTGTCCGCCGTACTGCTCGCCAGCTGCTTGAGACACTGTTCTGAACGTGTCTTGCGTCGCTGCCTGCATTTCTGCCGCTTCCATTGGTGGCGGCGTCGGCGTTGGCAGTGGCGGTCGCGACGGCAGCCGCAGCCGAGGCTGCAGCGGACCTGGAAGCGTGGTAGCGGTGACGAAACCTGTGTGCCGTCAACGCTCACGACGCCTTTTCTGTATATATATCCGTGTATTGTCCATGCTTCCAATACATTTACCATCCGTTGACCATTCACGTAATTTTGATGCCGGCTTCGACACAGGCAGTGGGTACTGCGGTCCATCGCTTGGAGGCTGGTGAGTCGCGTTTGACTTAGTTGCAATCCTCCTCCAGAAAGCATATCTTGGTAGCCGGCCGTGTGAACAGCTTCCCTCCAGCTGTGCGCAGCTCTGCCGAACGTACTCTGCCGTCCGCGGCCGGAAACACGCGAGTGATGCGCGCCAGTGGCCATGATCCCCGGGACAGGTTGGATTCGGCCATCAACACTAGGTCCCCAGCTCGCAGGCTTCTCTTTTCCTGGCGCCACTTGGTCAGTTGGAATCCTCCTTCCGCGAGAGATCTGGTGGCTTCTTGATTCAGCTCATTTGCGGAGGCTTCATCTACCTCCGACTGCAGAAAATCATCCATATAAAAACTCCTTTGAACCTGTTCGGGTTCCCTGTAGCCTGTCACCGCGTCCTTTCGCCAATGCTCTTACAGTGTTCTTCTGAGGACGTAATTGGCGATGGCTGGCGATGACCGGGTGCCGAAGATGGTGACCTGCATCTGGTACACGTCTGGACGCCTGCCGCTATCCATATCTCTCCACAGAAAGCTGATGGCTGGTTGGTCTTCTTCAGTGATCCTGATTTGATGGTACATCTGCTTGATGTCCGCAGCAACAGCGACGGGGCCTTCCCGGAAGCGCAAAAGGACACCGGGCAGGCTCTGCAGCAGGTCTGGACCAGTCAGCAGCTTCTCGTTGAGGGAGACCCCTCGGTAGACTGCGGCGGCGTCGAAGACGACCCGGACCTTGTCCGGTTTGTTAGAGCTTGTGACGGCATGATGGGGCAGTAGCCAACGGCGGTCATTCGGGGCTTCTGCTTCTTGAGGTGTCAGCTTCCGGGCGTGACCGTCGGTGACGTATGCTTCGATCGTGGCTTGGTATTTCTCGGCTACATCCGGTTGTTTTCTGAGCTTTCTTTCAGTGGCTTGCAGACGCTGAATGGCCTGAGGTTTGTTGTTCGGAAAGGTTGGGTTGTCCTCTTTCCACAGCAGGCCCGTCGTGTGACGTCCTTCGATCTTCTCAGTGTTCTCTTCGAGTAGGGTCAGCGCCCTGTTGTCTTCTGTCGATCGTGGTGTTGGTTCCCGGTACTTCGTTCCGAAGGCCTCCGTGAACCACCACTCGTTGACAATGGCTGATAAATCTTCATCTTCTTCTGGCTGTTGTCGTCGCACGAACATGACGTGACGCATGCTGCTGGGCACCAGAGCCGACAATGATCCGGTCAGAGTCCAGCCAAAGTCGGTCCTCACGGCAACCGGCTGGTTCGGGAGACCCACCCGCACCTCCTTCTGGAGCACCCCTTCGATGACGTTCGCTCCGAGCAGCAGCTTTACTTGACCGCCGCTGTACTGCGGAAGATCGAGACCGCGGAGATGCTTACATCCCTGGAGCTGGCTCTTCGTCACTATGGTGGTATTCACATTCAGTGATGGCACGGACCAAGCTTCGGGAACATTGATGTGACCCTTCCTCGCGTCAGCACCGAGGGCGCTGATCGTCAGGTGAACCCGCTCAGATGGTCGCTGTGCGCCGCTACCTTCTACATTCTGTATGCAGAGCTGGCGACGCTGACCCGTGACTCCCAGCTCCTGCAGGACGTCTTCGCTGCACAGCGACGTCTGCGCCCCGGCGTCCAGGAGAGCCAGCACGTCTTTTGATCCGTTGTCTCCGTGGACACGAACTTGGACGATCTGTAGAAGAGTATCCGTCTCGTTGCTAAGAGAGGCTGCTACGAATGGTTCATGTCCTGACTCTTCTCTTTGTAGCTCGTGCTGGTTGGCTTTGGGCTGCCTGTGGCTTCCGTGGAGCAGTGGGTGGTGAGTGAACTTGCAGCCTTCTATCCCGCACCGCCGGGCTGACTTGCATCTTCTGCTCCAGTGACACTTCCTCAGACATGAAAAACAAAGGCCCTCGTCGTACACTGTTTCCCTCCTTGCGTCCAACGTTTTGCACTTGAACGTCGGACAGTCAGCCATTTTGTGTTTGTCCTTACAAACCAAACAAAGGGGTGGCGATCTTGTTTCAGCTTCTTCAGCTGCGTACGTCGCAACAGTTACGAGTGCCGACTTTCGCGCCGCACCATCCCTGGGCGTGTGAACTGCACGTTTCCGGTCCGACGCTTCCGTTTGGATAGCGGAGAAGCTGAGGATGCTCACCTGAACCCTGAGCCATTCACTGAGCGTCTTCAGCGAAGGCCGCTTGGCCCGTAAGCGGAAGACTTCACGACCCCATTCGCGAGACAGCTCGTTCGGCAGCTTCTCCACCACTATCCGCAAATTCTCGCTGCTGGAAAGGTCACTCGCATAGCCCAAGTTGCGCAGTACCGTCACTGTGTTGTGAACGACAGCATAGAATTTCTCCATGGACGGCAGATCAGTGAGTGCAGGCGGAGTCGCGGTGAAGACGCTCCTCAAGTACGCCTGAATGATGTCCTCATCTCGCCCGAACCGCTCTTGTAATGTCCTCAATGCTTCCTGGTAAAGGCCACCATTGAAGAGCATGCCGTCGATTGCCTGAGCGGCCGGCCCATCCACCGTGTTTTGCAGATGGGCCATCCGCTCGGAGTCCGTCAGCGATGGCTGGTCGTGCACGAGGGCCTTGAATAAGCCGATACAGCGCGGCCACTCCTGCGCTCTTCCTCTGAACGTGGGTAGGCTCAGGCGCGGTATGCTCTTGGCGAATGCCGATGGTCCTTGATTTCCGTCAGTGCGCTCCGAGCATAATCCCTTCACACAGCTGGCCGGATCATACCTGACCTGCTGCAGTGGCTCGGGCTCGGTAGATACGACAGGAATGACGTCCAGCGGGCGCACTTGACGACACTGCTCACCAACGTCCCTCGGCTGATCATATTCCTTGATCGGTCGGCTATCGTGGATCCGAGGGGCAGCCCTTGTCTCTGCAATGGCTTCCTCCTCGAAGTCATGCCGCCGGTCCCACTCGAGGTCAGTTTCCGCTGCCCTACACAAACGCGCCTTCAGATGGGCGCGCTCTAGTTCTTCTTCGATGTTTTTCACCTCCAGAAGTTCCTCTAGTCTCTTCTGCTGCTCTTTCTGCTTCTTACGCGCTTCTTCCTGCTCTTCCAACTCATCTCTGACTCCTCTTTCCCTTTCCTGTCTTGCCATCAAATGCTTAAACTCGAGAGCCTTTAGTTCTGCGGCGATCTCGGCTTCCTTCGACGCTACCGAGGCCCTCGAACGTTGCGAGACGCGAGACCCACTCGCCTTGCTTTCTTCACGGCGTGCAGTGGGTGACTGCCGCCTCTCTCCGGGATGGGACCCAGTGCCCCATGCCGGCTGCTGAATAGTCGCATGTCTAATCTTGGTTACTATGCCAGAGTGACGAGCTGTTAGGCTGGAGGCATATTCTTCTGCTTCCCTCAATTCATCCACGTCATCCAGCTTGTCAACATATGCGTCATTGGCTTCCATAAAGCCCTCCAGTGCCACGTTCAGATACTCCAGACGCTTCGTCAGCTCGTCGCCGTCTGCCTGTTGAGAGATTTGTGTCTCTGCCGTATTGCACGCGCGCGTAAATGTAGCAGCCTTACGTCCACGATGCAGCTTCAGGGATTTCAATTCGCTAGCCACCTCTCTCCCTGTCTTTTCAGCAGCGTCGGCATCTTGTGGCACCGTCTTCCCGTTGCCGGCAGAACTCGCCGCATCAGCTCCCTCCGGAGCCTCCATCTCGCCCACTGTCTTCAGCTCCCAATCCAGCAACTCAACACAAGCTCAAGGAGCTGTTGACAGTTGTTTATGCAGTGCAACGATCCACTGGACGTCTTCTGCTTTCAGAGTGCTTCCTCTCACTTGACGCTGGGCTTATCCGGCCCGGAGGACCAAAATGTTGCGGACGCCGTGTTCAACCGCTAGTAGTGGACTGTATATATGTGGGTGGCGCCCTGCAGCATTGGGTAGAATGGCCAAGAGGCCTAAAGGGAATGGTATAGAAGAGAGAGCGAGGGAGAGGTAAGCGGGAATAACATGTGAAAGGAAATTATTTGAATAACAATAGGAATAGGAACAAATAATTGCAATATGAGAGGTCGGAAAGATGTGTGATGGGAGAATGTACCGAAATAATCGAAGTAACCTAAATAAAGGTGGACGTAATAATAGAGGTCGTAGGTTAGAGTTCCCGAATTCAAGGGAGACAAAGGAACACTCCAATTCAAGAGAGCAGTGGCCTAATCAAGAACACTCCAATTCAAGAGTGAAGGAACCCTCCAATTCAAGAGGGCAAGGACCTAGATAAGAGCACTCCAATTCAAGAGTGAAGGAACCCTCCAATCCAAGAGGGCAAGGACCTAGATAAGAGCACTCAAATTCAAGAGTGAAGGAACCCTCCAATTCAAGAGAGCAGTGGCATTAGGAAATGAAGGAGTACGAAAAACGTGGAAGGAAAGCAGGAAAAACAGATTCAGGCACGGTGCCCCAGCCGTGACGAGCAGTGCTGCGTGTGGTTCCTCAATTCACTTCCACTGATCACTCACTGTTCACTTATCACTTCAACACTCGCTCAAAGTACTCATTTCTATATTGGCGACGGTGAGAAGGCAGAGGTGCAGTGCACCTGACGAAGACGACAGAAGAAGAGAGCGAGAGGGTGTAGGCGCGCCGCTTATATATGAAGGTAAGGGCCCGCTGAGACAAGGAGAGAAAGGGGTCACGGGTCGCATAACACCCCGCACCTGCGCCGCGGCCGGCGTTCAACAAATAGACAAAACAAATACGGGCGACGCGACAGGGACGCCCCACAGGTCGAGCAAACACGTCGTCGCTGGACATGCGGTGTCCAGCCCGATGTCGCGGCTGCCCGCGAACGGCAGGCCACAGCACGACATACAGTGTAAAGGGGTCAACGGGTCGCATAAACACCCCGCACCTGCGCCGCGGCCGCGTTCGGCAAAAACGCAGAACAAATATGGGCGACGGGACGGGGACGCCCCACAGGTCGAGCAAACACGTCGTCGCTGGACATTCGGTGTCCAGCCCGATGTCGCGGCTGCCCGCGAACGGCAGACCACCGCGCGACATGCAGTGTCTGTCGGCAACAATAAGGATGGAACGTCCTGCTCGTAAAGTCTTAACTGCATGTCCGAGCAGTTGTGACGACGACGGCAGAAATGAACCGCTGCTGTCTTTGTAATGGAAAATCTGAAACGATTCCGGTGTCCCCACTTTTCGAGGTGAGAAATCGCAAGTTGCAGCTGTCGCTCCATGATATGGGTTGACGAGCTGCACGACCAGATGGCAAAATCGTCAGGGAAAAGAGATCGTCCGGTTGATGGGGATAGCGAGTTGCCGATGTTGTTTATTATAAGCGAATATAGGCATGTGCTCAGGACGCTGATCTGTGGAACTCCCTTAACATGGCGGTGCCAACTTGAAAACTGGTTGCCGACGCGCACACAAAACTCTCGATTTCTCATGAAGTTTTTAAAAACGTGCCCAGGGATTCGCGGATTCCGCACTGGTGAATCTTCTGCAGAATACCTTGTCTCCAAGCAGTGTCAAAAGTACTCTCAATGTCGAAAAACACGGCTCCTAGGTGTATGTGTTTCGCAAAAGCTGCTCGAACTTCAGTGTCAAGTCTTAAAACATGGACCATCGTACCACGGTTCTTTCTAAAGTCGCACTGGTCATTAGATAAGACGTTCCGGTGGTCTAAGAACCACGTGAGTCGGAGGCTAACCATTTTCTCCACTAACTTACTCAATGATGACGTCAGTGATATTGGACGATAATCAGTGGGGTCCTCGCCATTTCTACCGGGCTTCAACAGTGGTATTATGATTGCCTTCCGTCAGGCTGGTGGAAAGTATCCCCTGTTCCAAATTATATTGAAAATCGTGAGGAGTGTATATTTTGCGTACGTCGGTAAATGCTTCAACATGTCGTTGTGTACACCATCTGGTCCTTCGGACACGCTCTTCAAGCCATTAATTGCAGAGTTGAGTTCGGCTTGAGTAAACGGTACATTGTACACAAATTGTTCTGATGTAATACAACTGATCTCTTTCCTCTGAACCGGGCACGGTGTTGCAGGAAAGTTGGGTCAGTAGGTTCACTGCGCTTTGCAATTGCATGTGCAATTCGATTGGCTACATTTTCCGGATCCGTTATTACGTGTCCTCCAATGTTAAGAACCGGCAGTGGGACCGAGGAGAACTTCCCCGAAATCCTCTTAATTCGAGACCACACTTCCGATACCGACGTAATTCGATTTAGTCCGCCTATATATGCTAGCCAGGATGTTTGTTTCGCGGCACGTACGGTACGTCGAGCCAGTGCTCGGGCCTGTTGGAACTCTAGCATGTTAGTCATAGTGCCATGCTTGCTGAATTTTTAAGGGCTCGCTTGCGAGCGTGGATAACCTTTCCGCATTCCTCGGTCCACCAAGGGACTGGAATGCGGAGTGGGGTTCCAGAGGTATGTGGAATGCACATATCAGCGCACTGGATAATCCGTGATGTAAAATCATCGACGCTTGTACAGTGATTCTCAATGTCGGGTGTAAAAGCTGTCTGTATCTCAGATTCAAAACGAGCCCAGTCTGCCTTCTTCAAATTCCAGCGTGGCGGCCGTGTTCCCAAAGCCAGCCTCTCCGAAACGTTAGCCACACCGGATAGTGGTCACTTCCGAGGAAATCGTCGTCAACTGACCATTCGAACTGATGGGTCAGTTGGGGCCTGGCTAGGCTTAGATCTAAAGCTGACGTCCGGCCCGATGGCAGAGTAATATGAGAATGTGCACCTGTGTTTAAAACGCATAGCGGCTCCTATAGGATTAAATCCCCCAGTATTCGGCCCCGTGTGTTGATGTTTGAGCATCCCCAAACGGCGTGGTGGGCGTTAAAATCACCCAGTAGTAGCAATGGTGGTGGAAGCTCAGCAAGTAGATGTTTCATCTCCACAGCAGGAAACGTGGCTCCAGGGGGCAGATATAGGGAGCACGGACTAATGTGGGTGTCGCGAAGCGTTACATGCGCTGCGATTGCCTGAAGAGTGGTTCGAAGAGGCAGCTCGCGTGCTGGTACACTGTGGTGAACAGCAAGCAAGACCCCTCCGTGCGAGTTATTTTCAGGGCGAACATCGCTGCGGAACACAGTGTAGCCTTTAACCTTGACGGTGTCCATTGGTGTGAGCTTGGTTTCCTGAAGGCAAATGGCTACCGGCCTGCGCCGATTTGAAACGGTCACAAGGTCAAGAATCGAGGTTTTTAGACCCCGGCAGTTCCATTGTAAAATGGCCGTAAAAAGAGCCAGCTAAAACGTGTTAAAACGATGCAGTGACTAACTCAATAGTCACTGTTGTGTGGAGGATCCCGAGGAGGACCTTGCCCTCGCCCTAGGGTTTCCTCCATCAGCCGGAGACACTTGTCATGGTGGAGCTCGCTTTCTGCCCCTAAGGGGTGACTGGTTTGACAGAGCATCGTCCCCACGTGGTGGGATGGGTGGTGGGACATGACAAGTTTCAGCTGGAGCTGCGGAGCCTCCAAGTGCCAATGTCAACAAAGTTACCTGGGTGGTTGGGACTCTCGGCCGTACGTTCGGGGACGAGCTACGGCTCGCACGCCCCACCGGTCCCAGGTTCGTAGCTCCTTGGCGAAAACCGGTGGTCGGGATTCGTGCTACTGACGGGGGCGTGACGGGTATGCGTCGCGACCGTCCTCCGTGGAGAGATGGAGGGGGAGGTGGAGGGAGCGGGGGAGGGGGATGCGGAGGAGCAGGAATTGATGGTCATGATGTGGGGGTAGGACGGGTTACTTTGGATGTGGAAGTAGAGGGTGTGGTGGATGAGGTGTAAGGGGTCTTGGCGAGTTTTTGGACCGCTGTGCCAGGGTCCACTTTCCTCCCTCCTGCCGTACCTCCGTCCCCGAGAGTTACTCTGTAGGCTGTAGGATGCTAGGGGTGGCGTTTCTTTCGCCTGCTCTGGCCTAGATGGCCGAACTGTGGATGGCACATCCGGTGTCTCCGCCCTCGCGGAAGGAGGTGTGCAAGTAAAACCAAACGAACGCAGCAAGGCGCCGAGTTGTGTAAGCAGCTGGGTAGCTCTGGTGGGCTGCTGATGTGCATAGCTCGTCAGGGTACTTCTAGTCTTTTCTGCGCATGATACTTTCGGGTGACTCTCCTCATATGGCTCTCGGGCCTGTCGAAATGTGATATTTCTCGTGCATTTAAGTGATAATATCTTTCTCCTTCACGTAGGCTGGGCATGACTTGTCAGAGGTTCTGTGGGGTACCTGACCCCGTCCACAATTCACACACCATGACTCATGTGAGTCACACTTGTCAACAGTGTGGCCTTCCGACCCACACCGGCCACACGCAGGGCGTCCTCGGTAGTACTGGGTCGTGTGACCGTATCGCTGACATCTGAAGCACCTCATCGGGTTGGGAATGAAAACGCGGACTTTTATTCGAATATAGCTTACTGATACTGTGGCTAGTAGATCAGTGCTGCTGAATGCTAGAATAATGTTGTTTGTCGGATGTAGCTCCTTATCCCTTCTTACCCTCATTCTCCGCGCCTCCACAACACCGTCTCAGCCAATCCATCAACAATCTCAGCCTCAGACACATCCCTCAGATCGAAGCAGTTAATGACTCCTTTGCAGAAGTTTTTAGTATTGTGAGGTTCAACTTTAACTGGAATGGTAATGTCTCGTGTTCCGTTCGGGGTGCGTATGCTATAAGTGAATGAATCTAGTTCTAGGGCTCTCCTCGCATCCTCTCCATTACGAAATTCGACCTCGATGCCTCCATCCCGCAACTTGTCACAGCGCACTACACACCCCAAACGATCGCAACCTCGCTTGCGCTGAAAGGGGGAAAGCGTTGATAATTTCTTTTCGGGGTCGGTAGATTTGAAAATCAAGATACGCGGACTCGAGATGGTTGACGAGGCGGTACTTGCGTGCCCAAAGTAACGATTTTGTACACGCTCATTGTCCTCGTGGGCCCTGTGCGACACGGTCACGTTTGGGCCTTGTCTTCGAGCAGGGGGACGAGGGGTCTGGTCTTCGAGTGAGGGGCCAGGGGACGGTTGTTCGTGAGAAGTATCCATGTAAGTGTTGTTTTATTCAGCTCCTCGTGACGTCCCACCACATAGGGGCACTACTGGGGGACGCCTGGGTCCCGCGGACGGGAGGACGCCAGGCACCCGAGGAGCTATACGGGGCAGGCGGCGCCCGGCCGGGAGAGAGAGACTCACCACCCCGACCAGGATCCAGCGCCGCCCACCCCATGACCCCAGCCGGCCGGGCCGGCAGACACGGGGAAGAATCCCAGGTCCCCGGCCAGAGGCGACTAGCCACTTGACCCGTATGGGGCCCTATGGGCCTGCCCGCCCCTCCGGGATATCGGGACAAAGAGGCGTGTTGATCCCCCGTCACAACTAGCACCGTGCGACGGGGACCTCAGCCTCCAGGACTCCGTCAACCCCGGAGGACGGGCCGAGGGGGCGCGACTACCCCGATAAAACTGAGCTGGAGGGCAGGACCGGGGAAGTTGTCCTACCTGCTCATAGCATGGGAGGGGTTGTTGTGGCAGGGCCAGGTGAAGGACGTGGATGTTGAGATGAGATGGGCATTGGAATGAGAGCGTATGGATGGAAGGACGAGTGAGGCACTCCTAGTCTGACCCCTCCCCGGCTTCCTGATGGTCTGGCCGCCGGATCCTTGAGGCACGCAAGGATCCCCCCACCACCACCACGAAAAGGTGGTGCCTCGTCGGGGGAGCCAAATATGGCACGAGGCGCTCGTTTCAGTACACGCACCGTACAACGACCACCAACTTGCTGGCAATCTCAAGCTGTACCCAGATCGTGCTTTCACCGAAGCCGCGCTCCAGGCCCTGCGCTGACACCTCTGGTACCTCTCTGAAGACCTTGTTGGTCGGGCGATTTTCGATGAGCGAGTGGAGGACGCTGTCAAAGTGAAGACGGTGGCGAATCCAAAAGCCGCAGCGCGAAGCGCTAAAACGGCTGGAAGGCAAAAGCCTGAACCTGGACTACCGCACGAAGACTTCGTGACCGCCAGGCCACAATCCTGCAAACTCACCTGCAGGTGGACCAAAGCTTCCTCGAGAAGAAGCCCAAGGAGTGGCAGGACGACGCAGCGTGTCAAGTGGCATGTCAAAGAGGCAAGGGCTCTCAAGGTGTTCATCAACGCCGCATCACAGTCTCTCTTATCGAACACAACACCTCAATCAAGTCGGAAGAGCAAAAGCAGTACCTGCTTCATCTGGTACACATCATAGCAGAGCACAGCCAAAGAAGACAAAGGCTTCTCTCATCAAGAGAGTGCTGAAGTAGGCCGAATCTAGTCTACAGGTACTCTGAAAGATGCGAATATTATCGAGATACAAATATCCTGTTTGCCATCTGGTGCGTGCCACGACAGATCGGCTACGACACCTCACCCCATAATTTTTTATTGAGCCCAAAATTTGCTCATAGGGTAGTCTTTGGCTCTGAATACAGCTGTGCAAAGTTCTGCCCGATTCGGCCAACGGTTTTTAGTTATAGTCTCCGACATTATTTTTAGGTCAAATAACATGGGTTGGTTTGACGATGGATATCTCAATTAGAAGTGGAAAGTGTGGCAAATTATATTTTCCAGAATAAAATGATGAACTGAAATATTTCCGAAATCAAATATTAGTATTTCCTACATTTGACCTCGTGACCTCCAGTGACCCTAGCCCATTGAAATTGACAAATTTGACGGCGAAACTAAAAGTGGGCATGATTTCGCTACCCAAACAAACAATTGAAAAAATGGGTTCTTATAAATATCCGATATAGCCGACCGCTCTTCATGACTACGATTTTGCGTTTTCTGGGTAGGACGGATTTCGTGTAAGCTTTCTTCCATTGGAAAGCTACATGAGGTAGAACAATGGCAGACGGACATATGATTGGAAAAACATTTTATAAGCAAAAGCATTCATACCTTTTTAATGTAGATCTTATGGTTTCCCCTGAAAAACCATCACGAATTTCAAGGTCACTAGTTACCGATAGGTCACCCATAGGTTTATTTACGCCTAGCGACGCAAGTGTACTTCTGAACAACCGATTTCTCGGAAAAGTTCCCATCTTCTGTTTTTATGTCGTTGTTCTATCGTTGTTCATCGTGCTTCGACTGTGCACTGCTTGGTGCAGTGCAGTAATGTGCAATAATGAGCAATATCCAGCGGGTGCCCAAAACTGGAACAATGAAACCGCAGGAAGCTTGTGAAAATGTTCATGTTTTACGGGACACGCTATGTATACCGTGACAAAAACGTCTGTTTGCATTGCGATAAGGATTCGACTGTACGTCCATGCAAATGATGCCTACAGGTAGAATGAAGGCATAATTGTACTTCCGTGTTGAGGCCAGCATGATCATATGTTTCCATTACCGGACCACCAGATGTTCCGAAGTAAAATTACGTCGTCACACGTAGATAAGCCTATGGATGACTTGTCGGTAATACCTTCTGACCGGTGGTGGCAGTCCGTTGTGTCCAAGGTGCTGTGCTGCACTGTCAGTCCGGCATGTACTGATTGCATTCTTATCTTATTGATATGGCAGCCAAATCATGCCCGCTTGTATTTCTGCCATCAAATTCATCAATTTCAATGAGCTAGGGGTCACAGGTCACGAGATTAAGCGTGATAAATGTTGATATTTTATCACGGATGTATTTTCTTTCATCATTTTTATTCTCAGATGCATAATGTCACACTTTCTCTTCATTATTGATGGGATATCTATCGTCAAAGATACCTTTGTTGTGTGACCTCAACATACTGCCGTAGGCCATAACTCCGAAACCATTGGTCGGATCGGTATAAAACTTGTTCAGCCGTGTTCAGTGCACAAGACTACCCTGTACACCACTTTTGGTCGAAATACAGATTTAGTGTGTAAAATTGGAAAATTTGTCGTCAATCTGTGGTGGAACGCATCATGTCATTCGTTCAATGCAAGACATATGGCGCACACCGATCGAAGTAGTTTTTTTTTCTCCGCGGCCTCCAAATATTCATAGATTCCTCTCAAAATTGACATGCGCGCCTCTTTCCGGCATTAGAATAGGGCAAAAGCTTCAGCCCCAAAGATGTTTTTGTTTTCCCTATATATTTTTGGGACACCCTAACGAGCATCCTATGAGTTTTAGGATTGGTTCTGATAATGCACGGGATAATATAATGTTGTATTTGTTACTCACTTAACCATAACGCCCTACAGCCCAAATAACTAACCACTTAACTATACATTCGGCAAAACTGGTTAAAACCTCGAGCATGACGTTCTAGTGAGCTTTTAGCACTAGACTATCTACACAGGCAAACCGGTAACCAGCTTTATTCAGCAGCTGGTTTAAACAAATGGTTTTAAAGGGCTAAAAACACGCAGTGGCACCAGCTTACCCCAATCTGATGTATATCAAGCGCGTGGATGCTCGCTGCTTCAAAGAGCCCAGACAGCTTGCATACAGTCTTGGCTGGCACGAGGCAGCTTCATGGCCATATGTTGTGGACGTGCTATGTCCAACACAGACAGCTTGCATACAGTCTTGGCTAGCACGAGGCAGCTTCATGGCCATATGTTGTGGACGTGCTATGTCCAACACAGACAGCTTGCATACAGTCTTGGCTGGCACGAGGCAGCTTCATGGCCATATGTTGTGGACGTGCTATGTCCAACACAGACAGCTTGCATACAGTCTTGGCTGGCACGAGGCAGCTTCATGGCCATATGTTGTGGACGTGCTATGTCCAACACAGCCGATGCGCCCCCAAACCGAAATACCCAAGCAGTGGCCATACTGTCAATTTAGGAGTCGGTGGGCATTCAGCTGAACGTTACGGACCACGCGACTGATGACCATCAATTATATGATTTGAGCTTATCTAATCATAGGCACCTTAACCAGCTCCATCTTTTCCAAAACCAAATTATAAATTGAACCAAATACCCCAGTTACGATCGTGGCACTGGCCAAGAAAATGGGAGAATATAACAAAATAGACACCTTAAAATGTAGTCAGGCTTCAAATAAAACTGACTTCGGATTCTCAGCAGCGGGAGAATGCCACTCACAAAAAGTTGAAATTATAATATATTATATGAGAGTAGTCGTCTCTGTTGTCAATCATCATCGGCGCATATGATTCATCTACTCACGCATTCAACAATTTGAGCATCATGTGTATTCGCGTACGACACAAGTAAGGCGATAATGCTACCGCACAACTGGACATGGGGCGTGCCACAGAACAATGTCACTGAACAGGTAGTGCAACAATGCAACAACACAACACTGCACGGTGGCGGTGCCACGGCACAAACGCCGCCATACACACATACATACATATACACACACACACACACACACATCCACACGCGCGCACAGGCGGGTCAGTCTTGCACGCAGGTATACCTCGCCAGCAGAAATGCCGGCCACTTGGCCACTCCACCATGTCTTCCAGAGTCTCATAGCTAGGTGGCGGCGGAGCGACGGCGACGGCGAAATCGTCGCACGGCTAGTTCATCCACTTGCGGCAGTTGGGCGCTCCGCACAAGCACGGTATCTTATTGCTGTCATCCTCAATGTCAAATTTGTAGTCGTAGGCCAGCTGAAAATGGCGGACATGCATCAATACACCAGAAACCTGGCATTCAAAATAAAACAATTTTTTCAGCAAGGACACGATTGCGTTAATTATGCTCCGGTAATATTAGCATCCGAAATTGGGCTTTTACAGCAACACCTAGTTGGCTAATTATTTGTTTATTTGGGCTTCAGAACGCCCGACCATAATGATCACGAAGTACCCATACGGCGACACCCACTCAACCTCTGCTGTAGTGCGGGCGGATCATCCACCTCTCTCGTCCTCGGAAAAGCTGACGAACGAAGTAGCGCGACGGGCAGAAACTTGGCATACCTCTAGGATCAATTTGACATAATCTTCTAGGATTTTGACCCTAAGTTACTTGGTGTGACTGACCAAGGTCGGGTCAAACATGACTACGTATACGAAAAGCTTTCTCCTATATTTTGTTTTGGAGTCCGTCAGATAATTCTGATTCTTCTGAAAGTAGCAACCGCGCGTTATAGTTCCAACATTTATATACCTCGAAGTCAAAGAAAACGTGGAGATTGACTCTCAGGTTAGATGAACGTTTGGGACATGCTTGCCATTCATTTGATGTAATACACACACGCACACCCCCGCGCGCGCACACACACATACTACATATATACATATAGATATATATACATATATATATATATATATATATATATATATATATATATATATATATATATATATATATATATATATATATATGTATATATATATACATACAGATATATACATATACATATATATATATATATATATATATATATATATATATATAGTGCATATATTAAAAGCTAAGTTGATCTTCAAGATCCAGGAACGACTCAATGTTATACAAAATTGTAAATATATATTGTGTCGTTTCGGCCATAGGACATTGTCAAACAATGTTTGACTTTGGCCTTTGATTGTTTGACAATGGCCTATGGCCGAAACGTCACAACATATATTTACAATTTTTTCTAACATTGAGTCGTTCCTGAATCTTGAAGATCAACTTAGCTTTTAATATATCCACAATGATTAACCAGGAAATACGGGCATTTCTGAAATATAATTTATATATAGATATATATATATATATGAAACACAGGAGGCGAGTCGTCCCCCGTCCCCGGATGCAGCCAAACCTGGCCATATCATAGCACATCTGAGACGGTGCACCATTTCATGATACCGTACTAAACAGCTATGTCTGAGCATATCTAAGGAATTCCACTATTCCAGAACACTATACCAAGCACAGCCTTGTCACAACACATCTGAGGCAGTCAACCATTCCAAAACATCAATCACAGACATGCCACCATGAATACAACACAGGCCCCACGGCCGCTGACACCGCCCACATAATGTCCCCGATATTCGCCGTCGGTATTGACCGGCGTGCCAACTGCACGGCCACTGACACCCACCTCCTCGCCGCGCTGGATGCGCCGGTTGGCGAAGATGATGATCTTGTGGTGGCCGCGATCCACCTCAACACTCTCGGTGATACAGTTGGGGTTGCACGAGTGGTTGATGTAGCGTGCCAGCCCGCCCGACAAGGTGGCGTCCACCACGTGGTTCTCGTCCACGCGGAACATGTAGATGCCTCGGTTCTGCCGGCGGCAAGATTAGCCGTGTATCACGCAACACTGACAACTCAACAGTCGCTGTAACAGTCAACACTGACAACTCAACAGTCGCTGTAATTAGCCGTGTATCACGCAACACTGACAACTCAACAGTCGCTGTAATTAGCCGTGTATCACGCAACACTGACAACTCCACAGTCGCCGGAATTAGCACCAAGGTCGGGTATTAATGTGCGTGGCCACCCCGACAACACGGAACGAGGTTCACTTATCCCTGTTTGCTTTGTTTCTGGCGACAGGGGTGGGCTCGTGCTGATTAACGGTGGATTTATTGCCGCCATTGGCTGATCGGTTTCTCGGGACGCTGAGCTGAGTAATGAATCACTGCTTCCGGCGACACATAGAGGCGGGGAAAAAACCAATGCCTACGTACCTCAGACTAGCGACCAATATTCACTAGAACACCTAGGTTCGGACAGACCTATTTCTTATTTTTAATACTGAAAAGCAGTCTGAAGTGACACTGGCCGGAAAAACTTCCAAGGGTACCACTCGTCGCCATCTGCATCAGAGCTCCCGATCGAGAAAACGATCAATTCGTTCCCAAATCAGCTGTCTACGTAATACTTCACGGATCGCCATTTCTCGTGCGTATGGAACCGATGACTACATGCTTGCGTGTGGAACCGGCGAGTGGAACCGATGACTACATTCCTGGGAACTGAAACATTTCCGAAGCTAAACCTAGACACAGCAATTTGGCACAATTTGAAAGTCTACCCAGTCATTTACCTAAGTCATATTCGTCCTTGGGCAAACGTGAGTAGCATTTGGCGTGCATATAAAATCAACGAATGATGGTTTATTGCACCACAAATTCGAGAATATACTTCCACTTACTTCTTGTATTTCACCCCAAAGTTGCGGACAATGTTGTCACAGCAAGGTTAAACTCTGACTCCCTCCTGAAACTTTGTCGGAAATACACTTCAGCTTCTTGAATTGACATGCTTGACAGTCTAGTCGACGGCTTTGGCCCACTGACGGCTTAAAAATAAAGCTCTTTGCTACCTGAACCCGGTAGTCACTGGAGTTTAGTCGAACTAAATAAACAAGGAAAAACATCCTGGAACTGCTTAGCTCCAGCAAATGTTTCCGACAACCATTCGTATGCACGCATACTCATATAAAAGGGACAAGAAGTGTCATTCGCATATGCCACATGGACGTGCTCAAATGCGGTCGAGGAAAAATGAGGTGATGACGTCATTACTGTGCAATTGCACAGATCTGCTGCGAGCGATACATGTTTGTCAGTCAAATTACGCCATAGAAAGGCGATAATACATAGTTAACATTTGAGTGGCAAAGATAGGTTAAAGTATTCATCCCCAGCAAACGAATCTGACATTACCACCCACCCCCATGAAAATGTCATCAAAGGGAAATACAGAAGCACATTTTGCTGGAGTTCAAATGATGGAATATTCTGATCAAAAGTGACAATGCTTGTCTTCCGAATATGATATATAGTTCTTCACATAGTATTTCTGTCAGAATAAGCGACCCCACTTCAACGGAATACAGTCGTTTGTAGAAGTGAAGCATATGAAAAAAAACTTGTGCAAAACGTATCATGTGTTGCACATTTTTGGGCACGTGGGGGAAAAGTTGTCCAGATGGGCCAGTTGTACCAAATTACGGTACGCAAAAGCTGGTGTAGTCGGGTGGGTGATCCCGCTAACGGCATCCCCACGGTCATTATGGCTCACCAAAATCCGTGACTGTTGTCGGAAAAATCTGGACTTCTGGCTCAGTCATACCATGATGGACCTCGGGTGGACTCTTCAATCTTTACACACACTTTTCACCAATGTGGCCTACGAAGAGCATGGATGTAGCAACCACTCTTGCCTCATCAACGATTTTAAACCCGAGAGACATTTTAACGTATTATGCATTCAAAACCAGGGGTTCGTAGGTTCGAAACCGTCCAGGAAATGTACATTGATTCGGACATCCCCACCGCAAAAGAGAACACCCACGCATAGAAACAGAGCAGGATAAGGCTCGCCTCAGGCTCCATAAGGTTCTAATACTGCCTGGCCAGTATTGCAACTCACCGCCGCTTCGTAGCGCTTCTCGCGACACTCGGCGATCTCATTTCGTATCACCTCCCCGATGTACTCGATGATCATAGTGAATTTCTCGATGGTGCGTGCCGCATACAGGCCCAGACCCTGTATCTTAGACCTGTTGACAAGTCAACATACATTACAAGCACATACTTCCAGAGTATCTATGCTGAATCCTTACTTGCAATCCTCGATTGGCGTAGCATTTATTCATTTAGAAACACCACGCCAAGAACAAAATGAGCTTAATCAAATAAAAACGAGGTTGGTTGGTTGGTTATTTGAGTTTCAGGGCGCATCGACTCGGTTCGGTCATTTAGCATCCATAACTAATAGTGTGCTACCGGCTAAATACAATCAGGCCTTCGCCTGAAGTACTAAATGTACACAGGTGCAGGGTTGGATGAAAGACATACAAAAGGTCGCTTTGCACGGGGCGGATATTGGAATTTGAAGAGAGGGATGGGCGATGGGAACTACATGAGTCCCAGGAAACACCTCCGTGTTTCCACACCCCTTATCGGGGCGGCCGTGTTGCCCCGAGGGAGCGCCAATTCCCTGGCCAGCCGAGTAACGAGGCTGACCCCACAGCGGGGGAGATCAACAGTTTTAGCATTGTTGGGTCCTCCAATGTATGCCAGACCAACAGCTGTGGCATTGATGGGTCCTCCAAGGTATGCCAGATCAACGGCTTTAGCATAGTTGGGTTCTCCAATGTATGCCAGACCAACGTAGCATAGTTGGGTCTTCCAATGTATGCCAAACCTGGGCACTGGTGAATCATGTACAGGACCTGAGCACTGGTGAATCGTGTACAGGACTTGAGCACTGGTGAATCATGTACAGGACCTGAGCACTGGTGAATCATGTACAGGACCTGAGCACTGGTGAATCATGTACAGGACCTGAGCACTGGTGAATCATGTACAGGACCTGAGCACTGGTGATTCATGTACAGGACCTGAGCACTGGTGAATCATGTACAGGACCTGAGCACTGGTGATTCATGTACAGGACCTGAGCACTGGTGAATCATGTACAGGACCTGAGCACTGGTGAATCATGTACAGGACATGAGCACTGGTGAATCATGAACAGGACCTGGGATCTGGTGAATCATGTACATGACATGAGCATTGGTGAATCATGTACAGGACCAGTACAGGACTCATCAGGTACGCTGTTGAAGTCGGCGCTGATGCCATTCATTTAGCCGAGGTAGGGACATCATCAATTTTATTTAACCTTTGATCGAATGGAGAGTGTACGGGAGAGGCGGCCGATCGGCAGCAGCAGCACCATGGCCGAGATCGCAGCGCCATTCTTCAGTCAAAGATCAAGCAATTACGATTTGATGTGAAGGTCTTTAGGGCAATACCAGGACACAATGAGCAGGTCTAGCTGCAGAAACACTTAGACGAACTTGTGAAGTGGTCCGAAAAATGGCAAATGAAATTCAATTTTGATAAGTGCAAAATAATGCATGTAGGTAGGCAGCATATGAAGGCTGCATACTTGATCGATGGCCAAGTACTATATGTGACCCAGCAGGAGAAGGACTTAGGTGCTATTTTGAACACAAAATTGGGGCATCAGAACAAACCAAAGAAGCCAGGAAGAAGGCACTAATAATGCGTGGGGCAATAAGTAGGAATGTATCATACCAAAGTGAGGAAGTAATCAGGAAGCTTTACTGTGCATATGTCAGGCCACATTTGGAATACTGTGTCCAAGCTTGGTCCCCTAGTTATGAAAAAGATTGTTGGCTTTTAGAGAGTACAACAGAGGGCAACAAACATGGTTAATGGTATAAGCAACCTGGCATCTGAAGAAAGATTGAAGAAATTGAATATGTTTTCACTTAGATATAGAAGGCTGAGAGGAGATCTCATTGAGGTCTTTACATTTGTTCATGGTCAGGAACAGGGATATCTCAGGGAAATGTTTGAATTTAACAGAAATGATGCAATTAGAGGTAATCAATTCAAAATTAAAGTTAATCACAGCAGGACAAGGTTAAGACAGTCTTTCTTCACCAACAGAGTAGTAGAACACTGGAACCAGCTGCCAGAAACCATTGTCAGTAGCAGCACACTGCACATCTTTAAGAACAGCATCGACAATCACTATAAGAATAGAGGGCATGCTTTTTGGTATTCCAGGGAGAGCTGATCGACGGATTTTGTGGGCAACCGGTTCAGTGTCCAGAGTGCAACCAAGAACTTGTGGCTCATAGTTGCACTGATCTCTTTTATGTCTTTATGTCTTTAAAAAGGGTAAATTTGGAAATCAAGGTAAATTTTGAGTTGTTTTGGATTTTTTTTAATAGGATGCTTCTTGACGTGATTAAGACGATGCGACCACTCATTTTCTCCGCAAATGATTACATTTAAGTCAACGGCGGTCGATACAATTGATGACGTCATAGGCACAGGTCTGCGGCTTATAGCCTCGATGCTTCTAGAATGAAATTTTGAATCTCGTGGCAATGGAATTCCTTAAAAAACAAACAAACACTGGCAGACCTTGGAACAATGTGGACAAATAACCCCGCTGGGAACGGCACTGTGTTGTCGGAAAAAATTATAAACTTGCGTGTTTATCCTGAAAAGAAAGCTTAATAATTATCTGATATACTGGAGCACAACTGGCGCACCACGATGCGAAGCTTACACTGATCAAATAAAAACGAGGTAACACAAAACAAACACATATTTGCTTGACGTGATACAACTCAACACATACCTATCAGACAATACTGAACACCGGTCGATGTACTGGGCAGATTTCTGGTACCATAAACTCGCCTTCACTCAGTACTCTACCTGGAGAGACAAATCATAATTCCTACCGAAACAAAAACAGTTCACTTTCCCCATTTACTTTTTTTTCATTCGTTTCGAGACCTTTCATCAGCGATCATGCCCTTCATCAGTCCCCCGACTGGTCAGCGATTATCACCCTCCCCGGCCATTCTGTGCCGACGAGCGTTCTCACCGCGCCAGGTACACGTTGTTACGCCACTCCTGCTTCATCTTCTTGTACTGGGAGCTGCGCGAGTGGACGAACTGTTTCGAATAGGGCGTGCTGCTGTCAGATGTGTAGCTCATCTGTGCCAGCGAGCGCGAGTGGCCGCCGCTCGGCCGTTGCGTGTGCGGCCGCTTGAAGTGCGTGCGCAGCTTGGCCTCGGAGCGCGCGCAGCCGGTCGGGTTAATGGCCAGCGGCAGCTCGAGCAGCGGATTGCGGCCGTATTTGAAGCGGTAGTCGGTGAGCGTGTCAATGCCGGGCAGTGACTCGAGGATCTTGATGATGCCCGGCTCGGTGAGGCCGAACAGATCCTCGCCGGTGACGTACTGCGGGAACAGGCGCACCATCCTCGCCTCCTCGCGGCTCCGCTGCAGCGGCCGCAGCGCCTGTCGGGACACCAGACCTGTCGTCACTACTAGTGCTGAACACACCACATCCAGCCCACACGCCATACCAGTGTGGCCCTGTCGGGACACCAGACCAATCGTCACTGCTAGTGCTCAACACACCACATCCAGCCCTCACGCCACACCAATGTGGCCGCCTGTCGGGACACCAGACCTGTCGTCACTGCTAGTGCTCAACACACCACATAGGTCACCACATCCAGCCCTCACGCCACACCATTGCGGCCGCCTGTCGGGACACCAGACCTGTCGTCACTACTAGTGCTCAACACACCGCATAGGTCACCACATCCAGCCCACACGCCACACCAATGTGGCCGCCTGTCGTCACTACTAGTGCTCAACACACCACATAGGTCACCACATCCAGCCCACACGCCACACCAGTGCGGCCGCCTGTCGGGACACCACACCCATCGTCACTATTGAATACACTACAGGAAGTCAGGGCAAATGGACTGCAAAATGTATTCATGGGATACGGTCCAACAGTGACAGCAGCCTGCACTACAGCAGTGGAAACGGAAGACCCACCTGCTTCCACACCCCAAGGCAGGTGGCATCCCGGAAGGTGATCTCGGGCAGCGGCGGCTCGCGCACCACTATCTGGAACTGCGGCAGTCCGTCCGCCTCTCGGATACAGCAGATGTACTGGCACCGCTTGTTGATACGTCGGAAACTCCAGTACAGACGGATCTGCCGAAACGACCACAAATGTACCTTCGATACTATTGCAATATATTCCATCAGGAAAGACTACATCAGGTTTGATCACCCGAAGTGTTCTTTTCATTCGCTTCAATCGCCCCAGCGTTATTTAATGACTGTTCATGTTTGCGATAGATTACATTAGCATAAGAGAAGCCCATACATTCCCATAATTTCGAAACTTAGACATAAATTCTCCGTAATAGCGGATCCAGGAAGAGAGAAAAAGGAGGCACTACGGCCAGCGCACCTTCAATCTCTAAAGGAATTTCTCGACTGAAGGAGGAACTGAGTTAGAACACTGCATCGTCATAAAAAAGGACACCCTGGAACACATAATATGCATCCCATTGCTGAAAGAACGCCGCTGTGTGAGAAAACAGGCAACCAATTGCTAAAAGAAGACCATGTGAGAGCACTGGTTGGTTGCTTGATTGAGCTTCAGATGCATCAACTCGACCTTGCTATTTACCACCCAAATGTAGCTTCTGTTGAAAGGGCATCATTATGACACGGCTCAGGTACGCTACTCCTTAAAACAAAACCTTTGGCAAGATATTGCGCCATACCATGGCAAAATAAAAGCACACTTCGCTGCGAAAAAGACGCCCATGTGACAGGATAGAAAAGTTTCACCCAACCGTTGAAAAGTACTCATTTCAATACATTACGCACACCTCGTCATCGAATACCCGCAATATTACTTTATCTGTCATTAAATCGTGTACCAATTTCGGTCAACAAGATTTCAATGATTTGTACGGTCTCTGCAGTAAGGCCTATCACGATAAATCGTTGCTGAGTCACAGTCGAGTTTGCAGTACTCACGATCTTGTATCCGATTGGGTAGATGTAGTTTCCCGTGTGGAATGCATTCAGCTGATGCGGCAATAGCTGTCCGACCGAGAGGAAGATCAGCGTACCCACGCGTAGCAGGTGTGACTGATCTGAACCGGCCTGATGCATCACCACTGCCACCTGTCGGCACACCAACACATCAACAGTACTATTTCCCCCACCGCCAGTCGCATCAACACGACACTCAAAGACGTGAAGAGCTGGTTAGAACAATGAGGAGCCGCACCGGGAAGTTTCCTGGAAGTTTCCCGGTGAGCACCAGGATGTTTCCCGGTGCACCCAAACCAACCTACTGCCCAGTTCAACGTCAGGTCAATGCCTAGAATGGCAGCCACACTGCCATTCTAGGCCAGTCAGTCATTGCCAGTCAATGCGGGAGTAAGGCCAGGTGGCGCGGTTCTCGTCTGTCACAGCTCACACTGTGGTCGGATATTGCCAGAGCAGCTGACGCTACGGTCCTTAGCAGACCGGGCGTAGCGGTCAGGCCTTTCGATTCGAGGCGGAACCATTCGGAACGCTACAACAACAGAGCCGAAGTCGAACAATTACAATGGCTAAAACCTACCCCAGAGTCGGGGCCACGTAAAAATACACCAAGCTGAGGCTAAAGCGAGCATCACTATTATCTGAACAAAAAAAAGAACAACGAAAAACAATTCACCATTGGTGACATTGTTCGAAAATCGATGTTACTGATGGCGCAAAATGGTGAGATTATAATCCAGATCACAGCCGAAACTTACACTTCTGGAATTTTCAGAGCTGAATCCAAAGCCAGATTCGGGAAGTCAGGAAGTAGAGGACCCAAGTTCGAGAGGCGTGTACCACACTGAATGAGCACAACTGCATCAATGTTAATACCCGGGCAAGTTGTGAGCTCACTGTACAATGTCGGTGAACGCTGTCGGCCGTACGAGCCATCCTTCCCCGTACAATGTTCACTCGCACCTGTGGTCAGTGTACAGGTGCTGGGGACGTACCTGCTTGCCCTCCTCGCGCTTTATGCACACCCGCCGGTGGACAGCCAGTGTACAGGTGCTGCTTGTCCTCGCATTCAATGTTGGTTGGTTATTTGGGCCCAGCGGCGCATCGACTGCTCCGGTCATACAGCGCCCATCGCGTTCAACGTACACCCGCTGGTACACAACCAGTGCACACGTGCTGATGACGTACCTGCTTGTCCTCACGTTCAATGTACACCCGCCGGTAAACAGCCGTCAGCCAGTGTACATGTGCTTATGACGTACCTGCTTGTCCTCCTCGCGCTCAATGTACACCCGTCGGTACACAGACAGCGTGGTCAGTTCGTTGTCCTTCTCTCCCTTGGGAGTGTGCTCCCGGCAGTACACCGTCTGACACAGAGAGACGGCATGGTAATGGGGCTCCCCAGTCCCGCGCAGTGACATCCATTGGGAGTGTGCTCCCGGCAGTACACCGTCTGACACAGAGAGACAGCATGGTAATGTGGCTCCCCAGTCCCGCGCAGTGACATCCATTGGGAGTGTGCTCCCGGCAGTACACCGTCTGACACAGAGAGACGGCATGGTAATGGGGCTCCCCAGTCCCGCGCAGTGACATCCATTGGGAGTGTGCTCCCGGCAGTACACCGTCTGACACAGAGAGAGGGCATGGTATGGGGCTCCGTCCTGACATCCATTGGGAGTGTGCTCCCGGCAGTACACCGTCTGACACAGAGAGACGGCATGGTAATGGGGCTCCCCAGTCCCGCGCAGTGACATCCATTGGGAGTGTGCTCCCGGCAGTACACCGTCTGACACAGAGAGACGGCATGGTAATGTGGCTCCCCAGTCCCGCGCAGTGACATACGAGTACTGATGTGGAGTAAGAAAACATAACAGGCCCCTTTGACCTCGCAGCGATCCTTCACTACCACCTGCCATTTGGCTTCAAGCTGTGGGTCGACACATGGTCTCAACATTGTGACTTAATACTATGGAAAACATAGCGACTTGATTCTGCACCTAATACTGCAACCCAACGCCATGGTCCAACATTTGAAAACATGTGCCAACGTGATACTGATAATTGTCACCTGCTGCAGACTGTTTTTAATATAGTTATAAACAGGCCAGCCCGAATGACGCTAATCTGACACTCATATTTCACCCACAAATGTTTATTTCTGTGCCTAGACATAGCCAATTTCACTGCTAATGTACGGTTGAATAAGCTTTATGCATTCCATCACAATCATGTATTCCCCTCCCCGACACACAAACGTCCACCACAATTGGGATATACTCGCTGACGATTGCTTCAACAAAATACAATAAACATGAACACAGCGACCCAAGCGCTTCCACATCGGCCCAGCACCCACCTTGTTCTTGTAGAAAGTGCATTTGTCCTTGACGGAGCATGTGAGGTGGTAGGTCTTGTCGCAGCGCACCTTGAAGCACTTGATGGAGGCGCCCGTTTCGCGACACAGCGTGCAGGCGGCGTTCAGCGACTTTTTCAGCGCCATGTCGACGTTGACCAGCGAGCCGCTCTCCGTCTCGTAGACGTCGTCAGCCCAGAGCGCGCAGTTGAGGTGAACCCACTTGTCGACGTCGAAGTTGAGCAGTCTGGCCGGCCCGTCCGACATTGCGTCGCCGATCAGGTGGCAGAAGAGACAGCGGCGCAACTCGTCCGGCATCCGGCTCGGCATGATGCAGATGCCCATCTGGAACAGCAGCTGCGGCCGCCACGAGGACGCGTTCAGCCCGCTGTGCATCTGCACACAGGTCGGCACACGCAGCGCGGTGCGCCAGATCAGGCATCCTCTGAACTTCCACTCCCTCAAAAACAAATTTTTTCCCCCAATAATATTTAACCCCCAAGTATTGGCGCAACATAATTTCCGTGAATGTCAACATAAGAAAATGAACATCGCTAAAAAAACCGCCAAGCTAAAACGTATGAAAAGGTTATTCGGAGTTGCCTGGTTGATAACTTTTTCTTGACATCCTTTTCTTCCTCTACGTCGTCTAAGTAAGTAGATAGGGGGAGATGAACAACCACCCCTCGGTCGGGCGAAGGTGGACTCTGTTAAGGTGCTGGCCGGGTGCGGGTTAAGTCAAACAGGACTTCGTCACGTACCGCCAGTGATCTGTTCGGCAGAACAGCGATGACACGTAAACTCGAGTTGCTGAAGAAGCTCTGTTGCGAGCATACGTGTGCGCAACTCGGACAGGCAGCAACCCCGAACGTGTTCTATAACCGTTGACCGAGGTTCACTGACTTATGCGACATGACACGAAATGGCACTGAATGCACTTGCATGCCAATTAATGTGCGCTAAGTGTAACTTAAGAAGGGCATTTGAAATTCGCATGTGGTACGCTTTAGTGGTGGGCCTCGTACATATACCGATGCACTGCAGTGTATGCGACAACGCCACGCTCACCTGAGTCAGCTCGTTGTCGGTGGGCTTGCGGTACTTCTTGGGCAGCGGCATGTCTTCCGACCAGGAGCGGTAGCGGATGTTCTTCCAGCGTTTGCCGGCCTCCTCGGTGCAGAGGTCGCCGGCGCTGCCCGAGCGATGGCGGCTCGAGTCGCCAGACTCGTGGCGTGACGCCTCGCGCTCACGCACACTTAGCAACTCTTGGGTGAACGGCTGCTGGCAGTGGTGCGAACGTCGGCGCGGTGCGTGCACGATGCGACGGTGCAAACGAGACGCACGACACGACGACACAGACGAGACACACGATACGACGGTACACGACAAGACACACAATACGACGGTACACGACAGGACACACAATACGACGGTACACGACGAGATACACAATACGACGGTACACGACGAGATACACAATACGACGGTCCAGACGAGACACAATACGACGGTACACGACAAGACACACAATACGACGGTACACGACAAGACACACAATACGACGGTACACGATAAGACACACAATACGACGGTACACGACAAGACACACAATACGACGGTACACGATAAGACACACAATACGACGGTACACGACAAGACACACAATACGACGGTACAGACAAGATACACAATACGACGGTACACGACATGACACACAATACGACGGTACACGACCAAGATACACAATACGACGGTCCAGACGAGACATACATGGCACACGACGGCCCAGACAAGACACACAATACGACGGTCACACGATGACACACAATACGACGGTCCACGACAAGATACACAATACGACGGTACACGACAAGATACACAATACGACGGTACACGATGACACGACAATACGACGGTACACGATGGGACACACAATACGACGGTACACGACAAGACACACAATACGACGGTACACGATAAGACACACAATACGACGGTACACGACAAGACACACAATACGACGGTACACGACACAATGTGTGTGATTAGGGTTTTAGGGCGCATCGACCAGGGTAGATAACTCAGCGCCCACACGACACAACGGTCCAGACGAGACACACCATACGACGACACAGACAAGACACACAATACCATAGTGCACGACAGGACGGCCCAGAAGCGATATACAATACCATGGTTCACAACACGACGATCCAGACGAGATACAAAATCCATGGCGCACGACACGACGGTCCAGACGAGATACACAATACGACGGTCCAGACGAGAAACACCATACGACGGCCCAGACAAGACACACAATACCATGGTGCACGACACGACGATCCAGACAAGATACACAATACCATGATACAGAACACGACGATCCAGGCGAGACACAATGTCATGGCGCACGACACGACGGTCCAGACAAGATACACAATACCATGGTGCATAACTCAACAGTCCAGAAGAGACACACGATACGACGGTACACTACATGACGATCCAGACAAGATACACAAATACTATGGTGCACAACACGACGGTCCAGATGAGACGCACGATACGATGGTACACGACACGACGGTCCAGGAGAGACACACAGTACAACGGTGCTCATGCAGGGATATCATTTTCGTCAAAACCGGTGGATCATATCACTTACTAAACAGCAGATGGACATTCTTCTCCAACACGTTTTGACATCGTGCTTCTAAAGGTACATTTAGGCGGTCACTTTGGTAGTCTTTGATGCATATTTAGACTTCGCTTCTAACGGTAGGTATTCTAGCTAATAGCAACGGAAAAGTGCAACTTTTTCCTAGCTATGCGACTGATTCCACATTGGGATGGATGTTGTTACTGGAATTTTAGTGACATTGTTTTCAATCTTCGCACTATGATACCATGCTTTTCGACATGGCAAACAAGACGAACAGCATTATTTTAACCATGCAAAGACGATACGATGATGGAGGCAAGATCGATGATTCGACAGCGGCGATTTGAAGGACAAAAACTTGCTCGCCACGGGACAATAGGTGCGAACAGTAACGGTGACAAGTATTCCTGGAGCGATTTGCCAGTTCGATCAGTGGGTATTATATACGCCTCCATACAGGAACAGGGGGCAATAAGTGTACGTGTCTGTGAACATCTTCGCCTTCAAACTAACAAAATTGTATGTGAACATCCTTTCGCGGTCCGATGAACAAAAGTAAAAAAAGTCGTATGTGATGCAGTCTTTTGTTGCCTTATCATTGGTAACCATTAATGCCGATATGGCTGACTCACATTTTCACTCTTCCATCCATTTCACAAATGTAAAAAGGTGCACGTGCCATATACGCTTTTCTGTCACATTCATAAGAACACATACGCCTTCTTGCCTTGTCTGCATAGTGTGTTTTCCATGATTACTGCACCAGTGAAGAAACCTTGAAAATATTTCATACATGATACAAAATATAGTCACAAAACCCACGCAAGCACACTGAGAAAAAACGCTTCGAACAAGATAACGTAACTCACCAGGATATGTTCAAATAAACATCGCTATTCGGCTTTCAATCTTTACCTTTTTGCTGGTGATTTCGACAAAATCTCTTCCAGCTATGCAAACATACAAAAACGCTTACTCCCTGCTAACAGCGCTTATGCTCTCGTATCCTCGGCAGCACAGGCGACCAAAGTCAGGTGTCAATCATGCGGCCAACAGCCTACACAATGGGGGGGGGGGAGAGAATTAAGGGCACAAAAGACCAAATTCTTCTCAGTTACCTGAATGTCGGAATCACGTCTCGGATAACCGGGCTCAGAGTTCATCACCTATCGGCAATTACAGCCCTAACAATGGCACTGTTCAGACTGTTAGCGATTGGCACATAACAGCACCTGAGCGCAAATTATCATTAGGCGCCACACACCACACAGACAACGTCCGGCGCTCCATGGGCAGAGTTGGACACTGGCCGCCCGGCTGGCGTCTGGCACTCACGTCTGCGCCGCTGGCCAAGGTGTGCCGGCCAGTGTGGCCGACCACGGCGGCGGCGCGACGCTCGGCCGCCGCCGCCGGCCTCAGCTGGCTGCTGGTGAACTGCGACAAACACGACTGGCTGCAGAAGTGCAGCTCGTCGGCCAGCTGGTCGGGCTCGCGCACCACCGGCAACTCGCTACAGGCCTTGGTGATGATGTCGTTCAGGATGACCACCTCGCAGTACTGGCAGAAGCGCGCCGTGCCATTCAAAATTGTCTGGATGTCGACAACTGCGGACGAGAACAGCATCACCGCAACAGCATCACACTCGGGTCACTCCGTGCCGCTCCGGACTGCCGGAATGTCCACAACTGCGGACGAGAACAGCATCACCGCAACAGCATCACACTCGGGTCACTCCGTGCCGCTCCGGACTGCCGGAATGTCCACAACTGCGGACGAGAACAGCGTCACCGCAACAGCATCACACTCGGGTCACTCCGTGCCGCTCCGGACTGCCGGAATGTCCACAACTGCGGACGAGAACAGCGTCACCGCAACAGCATCACACTCGGGTCACTCCGTGCCGCTCCGGACTGCCGGAATGTCCACAACTGCGGACGAGAACAGCGTCACCGCAACAGCATCACACTCGGGTCACTCCGTGCCGCTCCGGACTGCCGGAATGTCCACAACTGCAGACGAGAACAGCATCAACAGGTTATCAGCTGGGCAGGTGGATATACTACTTGAAATCCTATCTCCGCAAAGAAGCACACAACTGCTACATTGTGTAAAAATCGGGAATCATTTCCCAGTAAGTCAACCAACCTCAGAATCATATCCAAAGTGCCGCCTGCGTTATTTTGTATATGCTGGGTACGCCACCAACACATGATGCACAGTCAGTGCGGCATCATATCTCACACATTTTTGGCCTTTCGTCCCCGCACAATAAATACTTATATGTATCTAGTGTGTGACCAATTTTGAGACGACAGATAGTCACCTCGTCCCTTCTAGCCAGGTTGAAGGACGACGGCCACAGCGCTAAATGTGGTTTGAATTGCTTTAATTTGTTGAACTCCACTCGGTCTCATCTGCCCGGCTACTGTCTGATAATAAATGATGATATAGTTGGGTAGTGGTCACTTGCAGGAAATGGAAGCACGCGACTACGTGGTGCTTGTGCTGCACGCCTTGCAGCCTGATCGGCCAGCTCATTACCACGGATTCCGACATGTGCTGGAATCCAGCACTTGTGAACGTAGGTGAACGTACGTATTACGTACGTTACCTCCATACGTTCTGGCACCCCTACTGGGGGTGGGGGCAATTGACCCATGTCGTTGAATATCGCACTCGCAAGAAAACAAAGCATGAGTTGTTTACAGCACCCCAAAGACCGCAATACGTCCAAAATACGCACATCTGAGACAAACTTGTTTGTTGGCTTGCTCGACATATGTCAGCCGTAAATGATCCAATCAGAGCACAAATGATGACGTCATTTTTGGAAACGTGGATTATAATTCGTCATAGCTATCATAAAGGGCCAATCACTTGCCGCAGTTGAAGCTGGCTGGCGATATTGATCAGAGCGGTCAACTGCTCGGAAAACTTGGCATTTGAAGACCGCTGAATTCGACAAACAGTTGTTTTCATCGAGTTTACTTCCGAAGTCAGGCTCGCTTGGTCTGACTTCCAGATTTCCAACTAGATGACGTCCCAGGCGTGGATGTAGTTGTACATTTTCAGGGTTTGTGCATAAACAAGCTGTTACTAGTCCAAAAAATTGTATTTGGCAACTGAACCTACTCTGTTTATTCATATAATAAATTGATCCAATCTCCAGTCTAAAAGCTTTCGGATCAACGTAATTATTATGGCCTGACCCCGCCATTGGGATGTCATGGCGATTACTTCCCGCTAGTGCACGCGTGAAACCGCCTATTGTTAACAACGCAACGCTAAGAACGCTCCCCTGTGGGACGCCGTTCTCCTGGATAAAACGTGGAGGGAATGGAAAGCTGTGGTGGGTGCATGTGGATGAGGTGGAGTTTCGGGAGGACGTGGCAGAGTGGCTTGGTCTCTTGGTTTTTTTGGGTGCAACAATCCATCCTTCTTGGTGCTGTACTGCGGGAGTAGGCGATGCACTGTCGTCGGAAGCTTTCAACCTGTCAGGGTGCCGGGTGGGCTGTGGCTGCTCTGACGAGCAGATCAGTCCAAACGATGTCAGAAGAGCCCTGAGTTGTGCCAAGACTTGCGCAGCGCTGCAGATCTGCTACTGCTGTAGTACTGTTGGGTATTTGGTTGAGCAAGGGAAAGGGAAGCTGGGAAGTACTGGTTGATCACGGGTGATTGGTAGTACGTAGCGTGCTGCTCACCTTCACTGCGTGCGAGACCTTGGAATGAGTCTCATCGGAGACCTCCCTCACCTGCCCAAAAGATAAGCTCCTGGAACATTTCAAAGATAGGATTTCTCGTTCCCTCAGATGTGCAGGGCGGGTTCTGTCATAGGCAGTGTGTGGAGCTTGGCCTTGTCCGCAATTGACACACCACATGTGTTCTGATTGGAAGTTTCCGTCGGTGTGCTGAGACATGCCACACCTACCACAGGTCGGACGGCGCGGCAATATTGGGTAGTGTGTCCGTAACGCTGGCACCAGACATCTCGTGAGATTCGGGACGAAAACGCGCACCTTTACTTTTACGTCGCCAACGCATAGTGCAACAGGGATATCTGTTGAATTACAACAATGCTGTTTGTTGCTTGCAGGTCGCTAACTCTACTCACCTTGATTCTGCGCGCTTCCACGACACCGTACTCAAGACAGGCCATCGACGATTTCTGAATCCGATACGCCCCAAGATCTTAACAGTTTATAACGCCTTTTGAGTGGTTCTTTGTCCTGTGGGGCTCGACCACAATAGGTATAGAAACATTCACCGTCTTACCCTGTTCTCTTACGCAGTATTTGGAGTCAGTTACCTCGAGGGTCCTTCTAGCATCGTCTACGCTTAGAAACTTGACCTCGATTGATCCATCCCGCAGCTTCTCCCATCTCACTACGTCACCCAATTTGTCACAACTGCCCTTCCTCTCAAAGGGCGAAAGTGCAGACAGACTATTTCCAGGCTCACTAGATTTCAATACGAGTACTCGTGGAGGTGACCTGGATTTCCAACTCTTGCTTCCGGCTAAATATCCACTATGAGAAGCAGTGGTAGAGATCACGGTGCGGGAAGGTGGAAACGCAGGGCGGTACGCCTCTGCAGGCGTCGGGTCGGTGACACGGCTTCCGGAAGGAAGGTCGGCATTCTGGCCCTTTTTGGAAGGTCTAGGGTGGGTTTGTTTATTTGAGTCGTCCATGGAATTGTACGTATTTCCAGCTCCTCGTGGCACCCCATCACACAGGGGCCCTACCAGAGGACGCCTGTATCCCGATATCGGGAGGACGTCAGGTGGCGAAGAGCGATACGGACCAGACGATGCCATCCCCGGTCGGGAGAGAGAGACTCACCACCCCGACCGGGAGAGAGGGACTCACCACCCCGGCCGGGAGAGAGAGACTCACCACCCCGGCCGTGATCCAGCACCGCCCACCCCTCGACTCCTGCCCACCAGGCCAGCAGGCACCGGGATGAAGCCCAGGCCCCCGACCCGAGGCGACAAGCTACTTGGTCCATATGGGGCCATACGAACCCGCCCGCCCCTCCGGTATATTGTGACCAAAGAGGAGTGTTGCTCCCCAGTCACAACTAGCACCGTGCGAAGAGGGGACTCAGCCTCCAGGACTCCGTCAACCCCGGGGTACGGCCCGAGGGTGCGCGGCTACCCCGATAAAACTCGACGGACGGATAGAATCTGGGAAGTTATCCTAAATGCTTTTAGCTGGGAAGGTTGATGTTGTAGGGCATGGTGGAGGACAGGGATGCTCACAAGGGACGGATTTTGGAAGGGAAGCAGGGATGAAGGAGGCACTCCTCGTCAGACTCCTCCACATTAGACAAAGGATGTCTGCCGGATTTTCAGAGCACGCAATCTCCCCACCACCACGGAAAGGTGGTGCCTCGCCGGGGGGAAAAGTCCAGACAAGGGCAGTCGTTGTCATTTGTTGAATGGCAACATGCGAAGGGTTAGCCGAGTACTTGAGTACATGGCATGGATCCCGAAGTTGCCAGAGCCAGAATAAGAAAAGAAAAGGTCGGCCTTAGCAGTACGCGAATGTGCGGCGAACGCGGTCATGAAAGACTAGACGTGTGACCAGCACCTGGACGATGTGACGTCAGCACTGAGGTGTTGCAGCAGTGTTAAAATATTGATCTCTCGTTAGGTGTGACATGTCGAAACGAACCCAGCAGGATGTCGAAATCGCTATGGAAGTGATGCTATTTAAAATCTTGTTAAGTCCTGCAAGCCAAGTTTTGAGACAATTGTGTACATATGACTGTCCCCGTTTTGCGTGTTTTGAAAGGTGCTGAATTTGTTCATACCGATATCAACGATAACGTTACGAACACCTATGCTATAAACTGGCATTGTATAACAAAGCACATGATAGGTAATTCCTTCACCTGGAATCGCGCTATAGGATGTTCGTTATCACGATTCTGGATCACGATTCTGGATCAGTTATGGTGAGCACAATTATGATACTTGTAAACGGGATACAGTTAGAAACGAGGCATGAAGACTTCATAAACATGCATCAAGAAGCACGATGTCGATACTTCTTTGGGAAGGATGTCGATTCAGTGTTCAGTAAGTGGTATATTCCACCCTATTTCGCGAATAATTTATCACTGTGCTGCAGCCTGCACCACACAAGGCACGCGAGTGACGCGAGCGGCGCAGCTGGCTCACCTTGATCGCGGCCGTCCTTGCCGCGCGCGTGCCGGTACAGTCCGAGCTTCTGGCTGGGCGGCGTGCCGGTGCGCTCGATCACCTGGTAGCCGGACGGCGGCGAGATGCTGAGCAGCGCGGCCAGGCTGCGCAGCACGGCGCCCACGTCCTGTGCGCTCTCCGACGTCAGCGTCAGCGTCACCGTCACCTGGCCAGAGTCACGCAGCGGCAGCCGCGAGCCAATGCCCAGGTGAGACTTGAGGGACAGCTCCTTGTTCTCCTTGTCCTGCAATGGCGGGCCCGATCAGACTCGATGATGTCGACACCGCTGATCAACGACAAGGCGATAGTGACACCGCTGATCGACACGACGTAGCGATACTGACACCGCTGATCAACGACACGGCGATAGTGACACCGCTGATCGACACGACATAGCGATACTGACACCGCTGATTGACACGACATAGCGATACTGACACCGCTGATTGACACGACATAGCGATACTGACACCGCTGATTGACACGACATAGCTATACTGACACCGCTGATCCACAGCAGCACCGGAATGGGCACGATGAATGGGACGTCGAGTAAGGAGCAGCAGAATCTCGCCTAGCTCTAATCTGTTGTCAAACAGCCGCAGCCATGTCCCAGGCTGATCGCCAGCCCGCCTGCTCACGGCCAACGAACATGCATAGACTCCCATAACCCACCACAGGTGGTCATGGGGCACGCTACTGTCGTACAGGATACAGGGCTAGCAGAGGGAGGAGATCGTCCCGGAATGGATGGCGACTGCTGGAGCTGGGAATACCACCGTGCCTCCACATCTCTGTTCGGAGCGGCTGTGATTAAACCGGAGGAGCGAAAATGCCCGGCCAGCCACCCGCCAATGGCTGACATTACTACGGGGATGTGCATTAGGGTGACCTATTTAAATACTTTTTTTCCGAAATGTTTTGCCATATCCCTTATTGTGATACAATTTTTGATGCTGATTCCGAATATCAACTTCTTTTGAGCATTTTCCATTTTCTTTGCCCGCACGGATTAATTGAAGCTTTTTGAATTATGTATTTTTTAACATATTTTGGGCTGCGGTTACCAATATAAGCAAAATATAGTTTAAACTAGTGACTTGTGTTAATGCTCGACCAATGGAGATTCACTTGATAGCATAACCAGTCCATTTCATAATCCATTGATACCAAAAATTAACTTTCAAATGAAGCGTTTGCATAGGTCAGGTTTTCTTCATAGATTGCGATAGTGTCAGACGTCTCGCTCCACACTTTGCATTGGACAACATTGTGGCGACGATGTAATATTGACGGCTAGATAAATTATTGGATGGTAAACCAGATATGCTCTCAATTCTTTTCAAGCATCGAGTGCGAACTGGTGGCCACCAGTGTACAAGTGTAAGCATTATAATTACAAATTTGCAAATATTAGCAGAATACACGGTGAGCTTCCATCTTCTAAATATTTTACACAGCGCGGTATACTTAGAATATAATAGATACTAAGCATTAAAATCGATGAAGTATTGGTGGAGCTCACAAGTTAAAGTGTACGTCGTCGACGTGTTCAGTGAACATGTCGACGACGTAGGTACTTTTTCGGAGGACCAAAGAGGGCCAAAGCTGCAGTTTATAAGTGGCGTTCATAGAGCGACGTCGCTGAAATGGAGAAACATGACAGCACAGTCGATGGCACGCGCTCCCCTAGTCGAAGCCGGTCCAACAGACGAGCAGTCTCAGCAGCGACAACATGATGATATACCCGAAGAATCTGCCGCTGAATCAGATGAGTATGGCATGCCTTATTGGCACTTACCTAAGAGAAGCAAACCACTAAATATAACTGCCGTTGCGGAGACATTGCACGCAACCGATCGCGGTGCAAGAAAGGCATCTAAAATATTGACATCGTTTCTTTCGCTTTGGGAGAAGTGTTGGTGTAATCACGAAATAGAAAGTGCAAAAAGCCATTGATGTGAGCGGAAAGTGTAGAACAGATGAAGTATATGATATGGCAAAGGATATGATACTGCTGTATTTTGTGATGGTCGTGTCGACCAGACGAGATGGGAGGGCATTGTCAGATGGGGTCGTATGACGTATGCAAAGATGAGTTTACACCATGTATCGGCAAATATGCATCCCGGGGATGTGCATGTAGGCCATTTTACGTGTGACGGAAAGCATAACGGACGCATTATCGCGCAAAAGTTCAATGATTTTCTGCATGATCGTATGGCAGGTGCGCAAAACATTGCCTTCGTTGGTGGGGATGGAACCAACCAGGTTGTTTGGTGGAAGGTGGGATGTACATAGTTCAGAAATGCCCGTATTTCCTGGTCAATCATTGTGGATATATTAAAAGCTAACTTGATTTCCAAGATCTAGGAACGACTCAATGTTATAAAAACAAATGATAACTATATATTGTGACGTTTCGGCCATAGGCCATTGTCAAACAAAAACAAATTGTTTGACAATGGCCTATGGCCGAAACGTCACAATATATATTTACCATTTTTTCTAACATTGAGTCGTTCTTGAAGATCATCTTGAAGATCATCTTGAAGATCAAGTTAGCTTTTAATATATCCACGAAGGTGGGATGGATGAAATATTTTGAACAACTGATGGGGCGAGTTGTGGGTCGAATTGTTTGCTTGTGCCACCAGGCGGAATTGCCCTAATTGCCTCTGTTTAGTTTGCTGGACGGTTAGTTAGTTAGTTATTTTGGTTTTAGGGCGCCTCGACTACTGAGGTCATTTTGCGCCCAGTTTGCTGGACAGAAAAACAGCCGGGCCCAGCACGTTCTCTGGGCCAATCTGAAAATGTATTGCAGGAGATGTCCACAAGCTAGACGTCGTTGCGTTTGCTGTAGTAAAGTGTAAGGATTTTCCAGAGCTGCCATCACGTGTGGAGCAGGACCTAAGCACTGATATGAGGCTGCTGTATCAATGTGCTAAGTCTGCGACCAATGATATCACTGATGGGATGCGAGATCGTGTGCATGATAAAATGTGCATGGCGAGATGGTACACGGCCCAGATCCGTATTGTACCCTAGCATTTATCTGTATCTGATCCATCTGTACCACTATGCACCCTTGTGAAATATGTTGTGTGTGTGTGTGTGTGTGTGTGTGTCGACTGTGATAGCAATTAAAGATAATTGGGGTGTAGTGCATTGACCCGGCCGGCAACTTGTGCGAGCAGATGAAACGACAGAAAGAGCACTTCTACAACATCGAGATGGAACCCATTGAAAAGAACACGACGAGAAACATGCATATGGCGCGCCAAGGAAACGTCATGCTGGCCATGCTGGGTGGCAATGACCAAGCGGTCAGGATGGAGGCTGTTAACATTATCAGAACCGTGCGCCAAAACAAAAAACATCTTCACGGAATACGGAACGATTTGGCCTTTCAAATCTCCGCGCGTGAACTGGTGTGCTGAGTCATACACATAACTGATGAAAGTTCTTCATCGTGTGAAAGACGGACAAGATACAGAACCGCCTTTGACACGTACAATGAGTGAGGAAAACATACTAAAGTTCATCGAAGAACCACTTCAGACAGGAGTTCCTTGTCACTCACAGTCAACTGAGAGATCGGTAAAACTGACAACTGAAGCGCCGGCAGTGGTGGTCGGTGCCGAAAAACAAGACGCAAACGCCCTAAACAAAATCATATTTCGAAAAATGCACCCAGGTCAGGTCACGAAGAAAGTGCACAATGACTGGCGCACATGGTCATCGTGGCAGTGTGGCGTCCGCTGCAAACTGTAATGTGTCTGCAATGAAAGCATGACATGTCTAAATACAAAATGTAATGTAATGCGTCTGCAATGAATGAAGTGCTTCTGACGGGCTCGTCTATCAAAATCTGACGGAGGTCGCTTCCAAGTTGATTACATATGCATATAACCAGCAACGTAAGGTTAACGCTTTATTTTGGTATGTCAGGACATTGATTGCAGCGTTGGCTTGTAGGCCCTGCCAACACTTCATCGATAACAACACTTGGAATATATTAGCTTCTAAGTATATCTCGCTGTTCAAACGTTCTAGGAGCAGCTGAAATCTCACCATGTATTCTGCTAATATCTGCAAATTATCGAATTAAATGCCTACACTTGGACACTGACGGCCACCAGTTCACATCCATATACCTACTTCAAAATAATGACGAGCATATCTAGTTTATCATCGAAAAAATTAATATAGTCGTCAATATTACCTGGTTGCCACAATATCGCCAAATGCAAAGTGTGGAGCGCGTCGACATTAGCGCCATCTATGAAGAAAGCCTGAACTAAGGGAACGCTTCATTTGAAAGTTGATTTTTAATATCAATGGATTACGGAAGTGCACTGACCCTGCTGTCAAGTCAAGCCATTGTCCAAGCTTGAACAAAAATCGCTAGTTTAAGTATATTTTGCGTCCATTGGTAACCACCGCTCAAAACGTGAAGCATCCGGAATTCGAAAAACGTCAATCGATCGATGCGGGCGAAGACAAATCGAAAAAGCTCAAAAGAAGTTGATATTCAGAATCAGCATCAAAAACTGTATCAGAATAGGGGGAGTTAGCAAAACATTTGGAAAAAGTCTAAAAAGGCTACCCTAATGTGCATAACGGGCTACAAAGTTAAGCTAACACTGGGAACAAGTTAAGGGAATCTATCACACATACGGCTCCGTTTAGGCCCACCCTGGTAGTTCTATTGGGGCGGTAAGGGTTGGCTTTGTCAGCCGCCCGAAATGCCTCACCATGCCGTTGAGCTGGCTGCTGGTGACGTCCGGCCGCGGCCGCACCGGGATGGGCACGATGAGTGGGATGTCTGGCGATGTGCAGCGACCTCTCTCCTGGCTGTCCAGCCAGTCATCGTCAATCAGCCGCAGCCCTGCGCCAGGTCAGTGGTCAGTCAGCCTGCCCACGGTCAGCTCTCGATCAGCCGCAGCCCTGCGCCAGGTCAGTGGTCAGTCAGCCTGCCCACGGTCAGCTGTCAATCAGCCGCAGCCCTGCGCCAGGTTAGTGGTCAGTCAGTCGCAATGCTGTTCAACGTTAACCGTACTTCAGTATCGTCAATTGGTCACAGACCGACCCAGTCAATCGTCAACTGGAGACAGAGCAGGCCACAGCCACAGCGATAGTCGACTGGCGACGGAGCAGGCCACAGCCACAGCGATAGTCAACTGGAGACGGAGCAGGCCACAGCCACAGCGATAGTCGACTGGCGACGGAGCAGGCCACAGCCACAGCGATCGTCAACTGGCGATGGAGCAGGCCACAGCCACAGCCACGGCTATCGTTCATCTGTATGCCAACCGATCACGACCATGTGCACCCCGTATAGGCATGTCGGGTCTAACACCAACGTTCAGCCTGGCCGACCCCAACATAGCTAAAATATTACGTTACACCATAAGGTCGTTACCAGTTACCTGTTCCAGTTACCTTGGCTCACTTCAAAATGCAGTGGCGAAATGAAGAATGTATTGTCTACGTATCCTTCGCCAACGACTCCTGCATGATACCTACGACATGCACCACGCATCACCATTACACCATTGCACCATATGCACATATGCACCATTACAGTACGCAGCATGACCTCATCAGCCGTGACACAACGCACACGGCTGTGGGGCCTTTCTGGCGGCCAGGGACACTGACCACCATGACGGGAGGGGGACGGGTACACGGGTGGCACTTACAGCTGTCTGGCGGCACGGCCGGCGGGACCGGGACCGGGACCGGGTCCGGGACGGGTGGTGACGGCACCGGCAACAGGCTGACGGACATCTGACGGCCACGACACGCTCCGCCAAACACCTCGGTCGGCCGGTACGTGGGTCGGCAGTAGGATGGAGCAGCCGCCGCCTCGGCCGGTTGGTACGAGGGTCGGTGGTAGGGCAGAGTAGTGGCGGCAGGTGCTGCCCCCGGCCGACATCCTGTCAGGCCGTGGTGCAGCGGAGCGGCCATCGACTCAAGTGTGGGCGCCGACACCGACCCGCACACAGGCGCACTCGACTGGTGCGACTGCACCACAGGCCGGCTACACGGCAAACCGCCAGCTCGGTGATCCTGTGGCTTTCTCATTTGGCACGAGGGTGCATGAAATGATTGGCATTGTGGTTCAGCGACCGGTGCGTACAGAGGTAGAGAAGCCGGCTGGTACGGAGCCATGGCTGCTGGCTGGCGGAGGTGGTCTGTCGTTGGTTGCTGTGCAACTGGTTGGTAAGGTCCTGCAGATGACTGACACAGTGGTCCTGAGGCCGGTTGGTACTGTGCCGTTGAAGCTGGCTGGTAAGGCGGCATTGAGGTCGGCTGGTATGGTGGCCCCGCTGTTGGTTGGCACAGCGAACCTGTAGCTGGTTGGTAACGTAGTTCTGATGGTGGCTGACACGACTGTCCTGCAGCTGGTTGGTACGGTGGACCTGTAGCTGGTTGGTAAGTGTCAATTGGCACTGACCCGTGCTGATACAGCTTCACTATCGATGGCTGATAGGAGGGCACCGGTGCACGATGCAACTGTGGCTGTGGGCCGCGCGAGTGCGCCTGGACCGCAGATCCACCGTAGCTGGCAGCAGGGGCCCTCTGGCGTGGCCTGTAGCGCTGCTGGCCGCGGCCGCGTGGCGACAGTCGCGGCAGCCAGGCGAGCAGCTGGTCCAGCGCAGCATTCAGCAGCGGCTCGGGCAGCTGCCGACTGAGCAGGTGGGGCGGGTCGGCCAGCAGCTTCTGCAACAGGGCCAGCTGCAGCTGGGAGGGTGTCTGACCCCGCACCAGGCCGTGCAGAGCGGCCATCACCACTGTCGGGTCGGCGGCCGACAAGTTCGATTGTCCCAGGACGGCTGTGTTCGGCGGTGGTGTCGGCCGTGGCGGAGTCGGACCGGTCGGCGCACGACACTGCCGCATCATCTGCAGGTCGAGCGGACCCAGCGGCAGCCACCGGCCGTCGGCATCCAGCTGCGGCCCGGCGCCGGCCTCCGCCGCTCCCCTCAGCCGCCCGCCCGCCAGACACGCGCGACACGTGCACGTGCGCCTACAGCGGCTGGAGCCGGCGCGCGCGCGGGCCCGGCTGGGCGGCGCCAAAAACATCGTGTCGCGTCGGGGCCGGCCGCGGCCGCGCATCCACGGCTGACCCAGCAACTGGGTCACCACGGCCGGTCGGCCGGAGCTACCCTGCGGACCGATGAACACTCGCGTGTAGTTGCGACTGCTCTGACTGAGACGGCGCGGTAGCGGCGCCGGGCCGAGCATCTGTAATCTCGGCCGCCCATCGCTCAACGGTGGCGGCAGTGATGGTGGTGGTGGTAGAATTGGAGGAGGCGGCGGTGGCGGCGGCGGCGGCGGAGGAGGGAGGAGTAGGAGTAGGAGTAGGAGTAGGAGTAGGAGTAGGAGTAGGAGTAGGAGTAGGAGGAGGCGGCGGCTCAGGTCGGGCCGGCGGGATGACACGAATTCGGATGATGTTGGGCGGAGGCCTGTCGGGCTGCGAGTTGTGATGTACAATCAGCCGTCCGCCGACTATTGACGCGGCGCCCCGACTGGCCGGCTGCCCGTAGCCGGGCGAGCCAGTAGCCGTCACCGTCGAGCAGGGCGTCTTCAGAATGAGCAGCGGCTCGGAGCGCGGCTGTGCAGCGGTCTGGCTGCGGTCAGCCAGACTGCCGAGTCGTGGAGGCGACGTGTGGCCTGCGGGGCGCCAGTCGCAGCCGACTCGATGACCACCGGCCGCCGCCGCCGACGCCTGCGGGTCACCACTGACGGCCGTGACAGGCTGTGTGATGTCTGCTGACTGGCCGCGACTGTGTTGCTCCAGGAACTCCATAAATTCGGCGTCCGCAGGCTCGTGCTGCTGCACCAGGTCAGCCTGGAGGACAGGCGGGGAGGGTTGTTCTTGTTGGGCGGCTAGTCCGTGCTGGGTGGCCAGCTTCTGGTGGGAGGATGGTCCTTTCTGGGTGGGTGATTTGTGTAAAACAGCCGGTTCATATTGGACGGTTATTTTATGCTGACCGTCCGGTTCGTTTTCAGCCGCTGGCCCGTGTTGAGCAGCAAGTTCGTGCTGAGTGGCCGGTTGATGTTGAGCAACTAGTTGGTGGTGAGCATCTGGCTGGTGCTGAGCATCTGGTTGGTGTTGAGCGATTGGTTCGTGTTGAGCGGCCGGCTCGTGTTGAGCGGCCGGCTCGTGTTGAGCGACTGGCTCGTGTTGAGTGACTGGTTCGTGTTGAGCAACTGGTTCGTGCCGGACTTCCGGCTCATGCTCAGTGGCCGGTTCATGTTGGACAGAAGCCGGCCTGTGCTGAGTAGTCAGTTGATGAGCAGCTGGCCCATGCTGAACAGCTGGCTCATGTTCTGCGCGGCGAACAGGCGGCGGTGCAGGTGGCGATCCGATCTCGGGCGAACTGCTCAGTTCAGGTACCAAATCGATAAGGCTCCAGGGCGCAGCAGTCATCGGACTGGCTGGTGCTGGCTCCTCCGGCTCCTCCACCGCCAGGTGTGAGTGAGTCGCCCACTCTGGGGAAGACAGCCGCTTTTCTGACTGTTCGATCGGGCCACACAGCTGCATCCTCGACTGTCCCACAGGCACAGGGCCAGACGGTTGCGCTTCGGATCGTTGAGCTACCCCAGGCAACCGTGCCGCTGACTTCACCAACACCTTTCGCTCTGTTTTAGACTTTTCGGCCGTATCGTACGACCGACCTGTATCCCTTCCGGCGGAGACACACACAAGCTCTGGCATCTCAAATTTTCCGAATACATCGCACAGTTGTACCTCTGCATTTTCAGTGAGGCCATGAACACGTGCATCCGACTGTCCAGTCGAGCTAAACAGCTGTACCTCAGACTTCCCGGCCGGACCAGACAGCGGTAACCCAAGCTTCCCGGCCGGACCAGACAGCGGCATCTCAATCTTTTCAGCTGGGCCAGACAGCGACATCTCAAGCTTGTGGGCAGGGTGAGACATCGGCATCTCCAGCCTGCCGGCCGGACGGGACAGCGACATTTCCGGCTTGCTGGTGGGACCAGCAAGCTGAACACCTGATCTCCCGGCTGCCACCACGGTCCGCGGACAGTCTTGAAAGACAACGATCGGCGACGAGTTGAGCTTGCCGGCCGGCCGGGCGTGGCCGAGGAGTGAGGCGTGGTGCGGCGGATCGGCCACCCGACAGTGGCAGCCAGTTGGCGCGCGCCGTGCGCCACAGCCACAGCCACAGCCACGGCCGCAGCCGCAGCCGCAGCCGCCCGGCTGGCAGTAGTTGTGCTCCTGCTGCAGCGATGGCTGACGGGCATGTGCTACCGCCGGCGACGATCGGTCAGACTCGGTGGCCGACTCGTCCGAGGAGCAGGTGGTAGAGGACAGGCAGGCGGCAGGACAGGTCAGCCAGGCGCCACCACCTGGCGGAACAGCACAGGCACCGCCAGCCCACATCGAAACAGACACCAGCTACCGGCAGCCGCACCGAATACTACAGCACAGGTACCGGCACGTCTGGGCATCACATCAAAGCCGAACACAAGTAAGGAGCCGGGACACATCACCGGGATAGTAATGAAGTCCCACAACGGAAGAGGCACACACAGGGTGACATATCCAGCTCAAGACCGCAAGACCCATCGGCAATTACAGCATAGCCAACTGCCAGTGGCACATAACACTCAGGGGCCAATACAAGGGTAATACCATGCATAAAAGAGGGCAAACTCCAGGTAGCACCTGTTGGTTAGTCTCAGTGCGTGGGACTATGTGGTTGTAGTCGTCATAGCTGAATTGTATGTGCAGTCCCCAGAGCTGGGAATATACGGTTCCATACCTGGGTATCTGTAGCTACAGTCTGGCACCACCGTTTCGGGTGATGACGAGCTGACGACGGTGTCTGGCGAGTCGGCGTCACGTGCTGGTGTACAGCTGCCGCCCGACAGACCATCCAGACGGCCGCGCCGACACGGCACTGCGTCAGTCACAGACACCGTACACATGTCACTATCAACTCCCACAGCACACGCCAGTCCACATAGCAACGCCCCTCCGAGAAAATACAATCTCGACACTGGCGCACAAGATCATTTCATTGTGAAGGTACATTTGGTCAGCCGCAGTGATGCTTTCAGAGTTTTCGGTAGCGGTGTTTGTGGTTCGGCCGAGCGACGAGATCTGTCAGGGCTATGTAACGATAGCTGATTGATATATTGATTATTGCGGTCTCAGGGTGCGGTAACTCCATTGGGCCATATTGCACCATTGATAACCTTGCTTACAAACACGTGACAACAAGTACAAAAAGCAGATATCTGGAGAAACAAGTAATAAGCTACCCAGGTGCACATCTTATTCACGACCTACCTGGTGTGTAAGGAAGCAAAATAAATCGTGAATGGATTGAGAGCCACCGCCAAGCAAGTCTGCCAGCGTAAGGTGTTGGCGTCGAGTTCGACAAGATGTCTGCGTTCTTCTGCATATTCTGGACGCACTACCAGCCCATTGCGCACTGCCAGTGCGGCATCACACCTCACGTACTTTGGTCTCTTGTCACCACACGATACATTCCCATGTGTATCTATTGTATGCCCAATTTTAAGACGACAGAGATCCACCTCATCCCTCCTAGACGAGGTGCGTCTAGGAGGGATGATCCCCGAGCCGTCCCCTCCCCTAGTTCGGGAGACGGTTGGTGGCCCTTGTCGGAAGGTTGTTTTTTAGTTAGCAGATCCCATATGGTGTTCGCTGGTTTTCTTCCCGCAGGCGCCCCACCTCACTGGGGCCCTAATTTGGGGACGCCTGTGTCCCGTGAACGGAAGGATGTCACACGTCCACTGGGCAATACGAGGCAAGCGACGCCGCCATGCGGCCTGGAGAGCGACTCACCGTCCCGACTGCAGTCAAGTGCCGCCCGCCCAGACCGACAGGAGCCAGGCAGAGCTCAAGCCTCAGTCCGAGGCGACCTGCCACTTCATCCGTATGGGTTCTACGGGCCCGACCGCCTCTCCGGCACATCCGAACCACAGAGGTGTGTTGATCCTCCAGCACGACTGGCACAGTGCGGTAGGAGACCTCAACCTCCAGGACACCGCCGACCCCATGAGACCGGCCAAAAGGGCGCGGCTATCTCTTGTAGTTTAGGGGTGCATCGACTGCATAGGTCATATAGCGGCGCGGCTACCTCGACAGAACGGAGCAGACAGGACCCAGGATTGGCGGACGTCGGCTAACTTGCTCATGCCAGGAACGGTTGGCGTCTCAGAAAAGAGGAAAGAGGAAGAGGAACTTCCTCTCAGTAAGAGGAAAGCTCAGCCTGGCTCCTCCCCTTCGGACAGCAAGAGTGATTTAACCCCCGCCGGAACCTTGGAGCACGCAATCCACCTCAACTCCTCCCTACCCTCAAGAGGTGGTGCCCCGTCGGTTAAGTAACGAAGGATAACGGCGTCAGCTGCTCCAATGATCACGGGTCGAATGGACATCGGCAATGCGCGCTGGGTTGGGTGGTTATTTTGGCTTAGGGTAGCTCAACACTTCTGGGTGATACGATACGATGCGATAGGTGATACCACTCGTGACTCCTGCGATGCACGACATGGGTGATAACTGATATGGCGCCCAGCAGGCACCGCGCCCAGGATCATTATCGGCTGCAGACATGCTGTGGGCCAACATGGCTAACAGCCCCGGCCACTCACTGATGTCCTCTTTGTTGGCGAACTCCTGTTCGTAGAAGCCGAGGATTGTGCGACCAAGCGTGTGCGTGGTGGGCAGCGGCTGACGGTCTCCAAACGGGCGCCGGCTGTAGTAGTCGCCGGCGCCGGCCCGCGCTTCCAGAGTGTCGGCATCGCGTGCGCGCAGCTCGCCCAGCTGGTGCTGGTAGCCGGACCGACCGAGGCGGGTCGCATGTCGGCCGCCGCCCGGCGCGCTCACCATACCCAGACAAGCGGGCACCGGCGGCTCCTGCACCAGCAGCGCTGGCAGCGCCGACAGCTGCGACATGAGCGTCTCCAGGAACGCGTCGTAGTCCTCCTCCAGTTTGGAGCCCTGTCGCACACCCAGTCGGCTGGGATCAGTGGCCGAGGTAGAGCTTACACCGACACACTGGTCTGCTTGGCAGATCCATGTGGTCGGCAGTTCTATGCAATCGATTGGGATGGGCAGTGGGATGCGGGCCAGTGGGATAATTGGAAACGGTTAGCTGGCCGGATCCCGCCGTTTGGATCCTTCCAGTTGGTTCTTGTGGGTTGGCTAATGTCTGTCGAATCCTGTTGGTTGGATCTCGTTAGCTGGGCGATGCTTTCAGCTGGGTCCTACATGCTGGATTTTTGGACCAGTTGGCGATAGTCAACTCGGCAATGCCAGTCACGTGCAGTGAATGAGAATCCGCAATATATGAGTGATAATTATCTCAAAATTACCTTATCAGGCATGTGCAGTGAGCATTCCCACATCGATGTCACATCAGCAATATATGGCGTGGGAACATTGTCGTATCAGCTATGTCCAGTGATAATTGTCATACAGGGAACAGGTGAGTTGTATTTTGTTTGTGTGTTTGTGGTTGCCATGTGATGTGGTTGTGTTCTGCTCCTCGTGGCGCCAATCACACAGGGGCCCTACAGGGGGGGGACGCCTTCGGCCTGTGGACGGGAGGACGTCAGGCGCCCCAGGAGCTATACGGGGCGAGCGGCGCCTTCGTACGGCCGGGAGAGAGACTCACCACCCCGACCGGGATCCAGCACCGCCCACCCCTTGACCCCAGCCGGCCGGGCCGGCAGACACTAGGAAAACCCATGCCCCGGGCCCGAGATGATCTGCCACTTGACCCGCATGGGGCCCTACGGGCCCGCCCGCCCCTCCGGGATATCAGGACCAAAGAGGCGTGTTGTTCCCTCGTCGCGACTAGCACCGTACGACGGGGGATCTCAGCCTCCAGGACTCCGTCAACCCGGGGGGGGGCGAGGGGACGCGACTACCCCGATAAAACTGAGCTGGAGGGCAGGACCGGGGAAGTCATCCTATCTGCTCATAGCATGGGAGGGGTTGTTGTGGCGGGGCCAGGTGAAGGACGTGGATTTGGAGATGGGATGGACATTGGAATGAGAGCGTATGGATGGGAGGACGAATGAGGCACTCCTAGTCTGGGCCCTCACCGGTGGACTGGTGGACTGGCCCGCCGGGGCATTGGGGCACGCAATCCCCCCCACCACGGAAAGGTGGCGCCTCGTCGGGGGGGGGGGGGGGCATTGTCTCATCAGCCATGTGCAAAGAACACTGTCTCATCACTCATGAACGTCAGCTGGTAGTCACTGATTAATTCCTTCTGGACATGACAGTTGACGTATCGACCTGCATCACACCAGTTGGTAGCGTTATCATGGTGACAGGCACCTCTCGTGACAACGCCGGCTATTCCCAGCTAAGAATCCGACAAATACAAACTGAAAAACGACCAGCAGCGTTGAAGGTAGCGTTTATAGACGGACAACACATTTATGATCACGGTGTCCACAAAATAAGCACACAATGCGAGCACTGTAATTGCTTAACAACAGACACCGCTATGATCTAGCTATGCAGGTTACCTTTCGAGGCCGTTTCTTGGCGCTGCCGCCGTCCTTGCCCTGCGACTGTCGCCGCTTCTGCTGATACTGGCGCCGCCGCTGCTTTTTCATCTCCTCGACCTCACGCGCCCTTTGCAGCACTGCCAACAGCAAACATGGTGACTTCTCGTCCTACCACATTGTCAGATGGTGATAATGTAGTACCAGGCGTGGTGGTGGTGTGTTAATCATCAGCAGGCAGGTATAAGGCGTGGTAGCGTTACAGTACTCACCATCAGCAGGCAGGGCAGTAGTAGGCGTGGTGACGCTACGGTACTCACCATCAGCAGGCAGGGCAGTAGTAGGCGTGGTGACGCTACGGTACCCACCATCAGCAGGCAGGGCAGAAGTAAGCGTGGTAACGCTACGGTACTCACCATCAGCAGGCAGGGCAGTGGTAGGGGTGGTAACGTTACAGTACTCACCATCAGCAGGCAGGGCAGTAGTAGGCGTGGTGACGCTACGGTACCCACCATCAGCAGGCAGGGCAGTAGTAGGGGTGGTGACGCTACGGTACCCACCATCAGCAGGCAGGGCAATGGTAGGGGTGGTGACGCTACGGTACCCACCATCAGCAGGCAGGACAGTAGTAGGCGTGGTGACGCTACGGTACCCACCATCAGCAGGCAGGGCAGTAGTAGGGGTGGTAACGTTACAGTACTCACCATCAGCAGGCAGGGCAGTAGTAGGGGTGGTAACGTTACAGTACTCACCATCAGCAGGCAGGGCAGTAGTAGGCGTGGTAACGTTACGGTACTCACCATCAGCAGGCAGGGCAGTAGTAGGGGTGGTAACGTTACAGTACTCACCATCAGCAGGCAGGGCAGTAGTAGGCGTGGTGACGCTACGGTACCCACCATCAGCAGGCAGGGCAGTAGTAGGCGTGGTGACGCTACGGTACCCACCATCAGCAGGCAGGGCAGTGGTAGGGGTGGTAACGTTACAGTACTCGCCATCAGCAGGTAGGGCAGTAGTAGGCGTGGTGACGCTACGGTACCCACCATCAGCAGGCAGGGCAGTAGTAGGCGTGGTGACGCTACGGTACCCACCATCAGCAGGCAGGGCAGTGGTAGGGGTGGTGACGCTACGGTACCCACCATCAGCAGGCAGGGCAGTAGTAGGCGTGGTGACGCTACGGTACCCACCATCAGCAGGCAGGGCAGTGGTAGGGGTGGTGACGCTACGGTACCCACCATCAGCAGGCAGGGCAATGGTAGGGGTGGTGACGCTACGGTACCCACCATCAGCAGGCAGGGCAGTAGTAGGCGTGGTGACGCTACGGTACCCACCATCAGCAGGCAGGGCAGTAGTAGGGGTGGTAACGTTACAGTACTCACCATCAGCAGGCAGGGCAGTAGTAGGCGTGGTGACGCTACGGTACCCACCATCAGCAGGCAGGGCAGTAGTAGGCGTGGTGACGCTACGGTACCCACCATCAGCAGGCAGGGCAGTAGTAGGGGTGGTAACGTTACAGTACTCACCATCAGCAGGCAGGGCAGTAGTAGGGGTGGTAACGTTACAGTACTCACCATCAGCAGGCAGGGCAGTAGTAGGGGTGGTAACGTTACAGTACTCACCATCAGCAGGCAGGGCAGTAGTAGGGGTGGTAACGCTACGGTACCCACCATCAGCAGGCAGGGCAGTAGTAGGGGTGGTAACGTTACAGTACTCACCATCAGCAGGCAGGGCAGAAGTAGGCGTGGTGACGCCGCTGCACGGCTGAGCCGCCGCCGCCGCCGCGGCTGCCACCTCGGAGGCTGGCGGCGTCTGCGGTGTGACCGCGCCATCGCGACCGTCGGGCGCGCCACTGGGTGCCGACCCAGCCGGCGCAGAGGACAAGGAAACCTGTGGCGACAGAGTCACCGGTGAGGATGAGGCGGATGAGACCGTGGCGGCGGCTGAGGGCGGGACGGTGGCGGGGGAGGCGGTCACAGGAGCAGAGACGGAAGCGACCGACACAGGGGTGGAGGCGGCCAAGTGGTCCTGTACGCCGGTCGAGCTGCAACTGGCACCGACAGAGTTGGACAACGGACTGAACGAGTTCGATGGGGTGCCAACAGCGTTAGACAGGCCGTCAATCGAGTTAGTCATGTCGCTCGCGGAGCTGGTCAGGACTCGGAAGGACTTGGTCGGAGTGGCCGTGGCAGTGCTGGACAGAGCACAGGACGAGCTGGTGAAGGCACTAACCGAGCTGGGCAGAGCGTTCACGGACCGCATCATACCAAGCGAGAGCGGCCGAGAAGCCTCCGGACCACTGGAAGTCACTGTCAGTGTTCTGGTGTCGGCGGCCGCGCTGGAGGTGCCGGCTGGCGGGTTGTCAGCGGAGCCGACTGGCCGCGACAACACCGGCGGCCGCGACAACACCGGCGGCACCACTGGCTTGGGCACCTGGGGCTGCTGGCGTGCAATGGGCGAGATGGAGGCGCTGCTGGCCGGCTTGGTCGACAGCTGCGAGGCCAGCGACGGCGTCAACACGAACTGGGTCGAGCTGGCCGACTGCGGCGTGGTGGCGCAGCCGGCGTTTTGCAGCAGCTGCTTCAGCAGCACGTTCTCCTGGCGGCCGGAAGGCGGCTCAGCGCCATCACTACCGACGCTCAGTCGCGTCAGCGAACCTGCTTGTGAGATGGCCGCCGTCGTCACCGATGCCGTGGTGACAGTCGATGATATGACGATGCCGCCGGTCAGGTGCTGCTGCTGCTGGTGTTGCGACAGGCCACTGGACGGTGCCGGTACCAGTACCGGTACCGGTACTGGTACTGGTACTGGTGCCGGTGCCGGTGCCGGTGCCGTTGTCGGTGTCGATGTCGGTGCCGGGTCCGGCCGCGACAGCGTAACCGGCCGCGAGCCGTACACGCTCACCAGCTGGGTGGAAGCCACTGCGCCCGGACGCCAGCCGGCGGCAGTGGAGGAACTCTGTGGCGTGGAGGCGACGGCACGGCATGCCGCCTCGCCTCCGCCGCCGCCGCCGCCGCCGCCCGACATATCAAGCACAACCTGGTGGGCACTGCTGGACGGCACTTCAGACGGGCGAGCCGGCGGAACTGCAGGTGGGCGAGCCGACGGCACCTCTAGCGTTGGTGTAGGGGGCACTTCTGACACCCGCACTGGCGTACCATCAGACGATCGAACGGGCGGCATCTCGGATGGTCGGCAAAGTGGTACTTTTAACAGTAGACTGGGCAGCACTTCTGATGATCGAGCGAGCGGCGCCTCAGATGATTGGGTAAGTGGCATATCAGACGATCGAGTGACTGCTGTCTCAGACGATCGAGTGACTGCTTTCTCACACGATCGAGAGACTGCTGTCTCAGACGATCGAGTGTCTGCCGTCTCAGACGATCGAGTGACTGCTGTCTCAGACGATCGAGTGACTGCTGTCTCAGACGATTGGGCGAGCAGTCCCTCGGACCGAGAGGTCGGAGTCCAAGAAAAGTGGGCAGATGGTGTTTCAGATAATCGGGCGGGCAACGCCTCCACCGATTGGGCCAACGATGTGTGCGTCTGGTGGAATAGTGATGCGTTCAACAATGGAGCCGACCGGGATTCGGAAGGTCGAGCAGACGATGGCTCTGACAGTCGGACAGAAGGTGCCTGCAACGTTCGTGAGGTCAGTGCCTCTAACGGTCTTGTGATCCCCGCTTCTGAAGGTCGTGAGGTGAGCGCCTCTGACGGTTGGGATGTCAGTGCTTCTGACGTTTTGGCAGACGCCACCTCTGAAGGTTTGGAGGCCGGTGGCTCGAACGTGACAACCTCTGAAGTCATGGCAGCCAGCACCTCTGACGACCTGCCGGACGGCATCTCAGCCGGTCGAGCAAGCAGCGGTGGCGGCCGCGGCGGAGGCGGAGGCGGAGGCGGAGGCGGAGGCGGAGGCGGAGGCGGAGGCGGAGGCGGAGCGGACCGCGCCATTGCCACCGGCGCCGCGCAGACGGCGGTGGTGATGGCCGGGCCGCTGACCACCACTGTGGTAGCCGGCCGAGCTCCAGGCGACGCCGCACACCTGGCCATCGACTCACTGTTCGAAGGTGAGACGAGCGGCGCAGCGGAGAGCACCGGCGGTGGAGTGGGGTGGACGCCACCAGTGGAGACGGACGCCGTGTCCGGTGCGGAGCTGCTCGGCAGTGCGCCTGTGCCTGTGCCGGTCTCGGCGGGTGTGAATGCTCCGCCGCGCAGTCCCAGCTTCCACCAGCCGGCCGGCCGGTCACACAGCGACTGCCACACGTTAGGGCCGCCGCCGCGCAGACCCAGCGAAAACCGGCCAAACCGGCCGAACGTGCGGCCGGGTGGCGCCGGCGCCACAGATGCACCACCGCCGCCGCCGCCTCCGCCGCCACCGCCTCCAGCAGGACCTGCGGCTGTGCTGCCGCCGCTGCCGGCCGGGCTGGCCGGTGGTGGGTCAGACTGCGGCCCGGTGGCGGTGGGTGTCAGGGGCTGTCGGGGCGACGCGACCAGCGGCGTCCCTGGGTGGCTGTCGGGACGGCTACCCGGTTGTTGCCTGCCCGATGGGTCGCCGCCCTGCTGCTGCATGTGAGGCACGCTGGATGGCCGCTGCTGTTGCGGCGACGGCGGCATCGTGGGTCCAGGCCTGCCCAGCTGCTGCTGCTGCCTTTGTTGCTGTTGCTGCACCAGCTGCTGCTGCTGCACCTGTCGCTGTATCAACTGGTCCGGCTGTTGTCCCAGTGGAGTACCGTGCTGCTGAACATGTATCTGGCCGGGGTTCTGTCGCAATTGCAGCTGCTGGTGATGCTGGATGCGCTGCTGAAGCAAGTGTTGCGGCACCTGCTGGTGAAGCCTCATCTGCTGCTGCTGCTGCTGCTGCTGCTGCTGCTGCTGCTGCTGCTGTTGTTGTTGCTGCTGCTGCTGAGGTGACGGCACTCGATACTGTGCCTGTTGGGCGGCGCCAGGAGAAGGTACACGATACTGCACCTGAACAGCACCAGGCACACACGCCGGCGGGTAGCGCTGTTGCGGTGGCGGCGGCGGCGCAGCCTGCATGTAGTACTGCTCGTGTCCGGGCGACTGGACTGAGCGCGGGCTCTGCGGTGGGCGGGGAGAGAGGGTCTGCGAGCCGCTGGCCGGACCGTACCGCTGCTGTTGCTGCATATAGTACTGCTCGTGGCCCGGTGACTGCACTGGGCGCGGACTCTGCGGTGGCCGCGGCGACATTATTTGGGACTGGGTAGGTGTTTGCGGCGCACTACCACTGCCATACCGCTGCTGCTCTTGCTGCTGCTGCTGTGGTGGTGGTGGTGGTGGTTGTTGTTGTTGTTGTTGTTGTTGTTGTTGTTGTTGTTGTTGTTGTTGTTGTTGTTGTTGTTGTTGCTGTTGCTGCTGTTGCTGTTGGATGTAGTACTGGTCACCGCCGGGAGAGGGCACTGGCCGCGGTGACTGGACGGGTCGCGGGGAGGCGACAGGTGTCTGCTGCGGCGTGTGCGGACTGTGCGGGTGGTGCATGCCACCAGGACTGGCCATCTGCGCCGGCGACATCATCGGGCTGGCCTGCGGACTGGTGACGAATGACGACGGCGACATGGCCGGCTGGTGGTGCGGGCTGGCCAGCGGGCCGCCGGACGGCCGCCGCATCTGCTGCGGGCTCGGAGTGCGTGCCACTGGCTGGGGCGCGCGCAGCGGCGGCCGCACCAGCGCAAGCGGCGGCCGCGGCCCGCCTGACAGACGCTGCAGCATCACCGGGTGGATGCGAGGCTCCTGCGGACTGCCCAGATGTGCATACTGCGCACTGCCTTCCATCGGCGACACTGGGTGGCGCGCGCCGGTCGACAGACGCGCCGGGCCAGTCGGCAACGTCAGCGGCGACTGCGAGCTGGGCGACTGCGGCACCAGTGGCGACGGTGGCGGGCCAGGCAGACGAGGAGATGGCAAACGCGGCGCACCAGCCGCACTGGCCACCGGCGACTGCGGCGGCTTCGGCTTCTTGTTGCGATACTCCTGGAACGACAGAACATGTGCGGCGTCAGTCGGTGTAGCAACATACTAGGATGAATGTATCCCCCTGGGATGCCCCCTAGGATGAATTTATCATGGTGTGCTCTGATTATGGTTTACATAGGACCCGTGAAATTAAGTGCTCACGATCGTCCACCTCCGAAAGTATATTATTTTTTACTCCAAGGTAGGCTAAAGCACACAGCCAATAATATGCACCGAAATCGGGAACGGTGCCGCAGCTGCATAGATAGAAACGATGCAGAAACGGAAACAGGGGACGAACAGGAAGAATGGCAGGGACACAGGCAGGGCATAAGCTTACAGAGGCAGACGCAAGGAATAGATCAAGATGGAGAGAGGGACGTTGAGAAACAAATATTGATTTATTTATTTATTATTTGGGCTTAGGGGCGCATCAACTGCTGCTGGTTATGTAGCGCCCATATCTCACTTTTCACAGCATCCCGCTTAGCGGCATGGGTCTATTTTTTGAATGGATATACTACGTGTACCTGAGCAGCCGATATATATATATATATATATATATATATATATATATATATATATATATATATATATATATATATATATATATATCGATATAGTTGACCTGTTTGGACGATCTTCGAATTGTCACCTAAAACATCACAGTACGATAATTTATCGAAATTGGAACCGAAGTGACGCCTTCGTTCCACCGTGAAGTTGGGGCAAGAAAACAGTATGTGGCTAACCGTCATATGTGAACCACATCGGGAACAGCGTGGCTTCACCTCCCTTCTCAGAAGGTAACCGTGCGTTGCATATGTTTGCCCCATGCGCAGGCGTGCCAGTATCACCTCTTCTCGTCTACATTTTTTCAGCGATGACGTCCACGGTGCCAGAACTGGTTTTATGGATCGAAGTTTGTCTAAAACCTGACGATTCCAGCTTTCTTGTCATTTTCCTTCGAAGAAAGCATTTACTTTTGTGTAGTAATCTCTGGCGGTGAGGGGCAAAGCCCGAGTCCTATGTGACTGCGCGGCACGCTTGGCAGCAGTGTCGGCCAGCTCATTTCCGGTGATACCAGTATGGCTCGGTACCCAACAGAGGATAATCCTCTTACCTGTTTTGCCCAATTCCATCAATCGTACTAGGATATCTTGAGCAAACTGGTTTGATGGGCGCATGGACTGAAGAGCCCTAAGGCTACTCAACGGGTCAGTTATAATGAGATGTAGGGCTTCACCTCCAACCTCAATAAAACATAAGGTCTTAACGATCGCAACCAACTCAGCAGTGTACACAGAGGCATGCGGTGGTAGGCTAAAGATCTCGTTGCTGTCCGACATACGAGTGAACACCCAGTTCCATTGATTGTCTTTGACTCGTTAGTGTATGTATGAGAGTAGGAGAGATATAATTCTAGTAGCTCTAGAGCTTCTGCTCTGAAAAGTTCTGGGACAGTATGCACCTTCTTGACAGTCGCGAGGGACAAATCAATTTTGGGTGAGGCGAGTTCCCATGGTGGAATTTGCATGCATTTCATCCTCGCCACACCTCGTAGTGAGATTTCGGCCTCTTGAAGTAGCGAGCGGATTCTGACGCAAAAATGGTCGTAATCATTCACCTCTTTGCCCACGGAAAATCGACAGCATGCGGTGTGAAAAAAAACAGATTTGTAGGTGGGATGCAACTTAACTGCAATCTAAGGACAGTGCCGACGACGTCGGTAAAAGTGGACAGCCACCGTTTTAGAAGTAGAAAATCGAACACCGTATATAATCGTCCACTTTTCAAGACAGACTACGGCCATCTGTAGCTGTCTTTCCATGGATGGTGATCCTGCCGCACATGACCAAACAGCCAAGTCCTCAACAAGAAGTGACCTTCTAATACTTGGTGATAGTCCCTTTTCAATGTCATTGATAAAAATTGCGAATAACGCAACGCTAAGTACGCTCCCCTGTGGGACACCGTTCTCCTGGACAAAACGTGGAGACATATGATTTCCAACGCGGACACGGAAGGTACGGTCACACAGAAAGTTCTGTAAAAAGGTTCCCATAGGTCCACGTATCCCGTGGTTCCACACTTTCTTCAGTATTCCGTATCGCCACACAGTGTCATAAACAGCCTCAATGTCAAAGAAAATTGCTCCTACGTGCCTATTTTGCATGAAGTTGTCTTATTTCTGTGTCTAGTCGTAAAACATGATCTAGGGCACTACGATTTTTCCTGAACCCACACTGCGAGCCTGCGAGGATGCTTTCTTTCGCCAGAAACCAGCTGAGGCGAACATTTATCATACGCTCCATGAGCTTACAAAGGCATGATGTCAGCGAGATGGGGCGATAATGTAAGGGGTCACGGCCAGTCTTTCCTGGTTTTACAATAGGGATCGCAATAGCTTCTCGCCAAGAGGAGAGAAAATGGCCGCCGACCCACAAGGAGTTGAAAAAGGCGAGAAGGCAGACAAGAGCGCAGGGCGGAAGGCGCTTCAGCATGTCATTATGGATACCGTCCGGCCCCTCGGACGTAGTCCGGAGGGATGCGATGGCGAAAGTTAGTTCTTGCATGGTAAAACGGCGATTGTATGAATGGTGCACGAAGGTGGCAAAATCAACTGGCATCGACTCGCATACAGCTTTGTGGCGTAAGAATTCAGGATGAACAGTGCTGTCTCGACTTATTTTTGGGATAAAGCACGACCAATCTCGTACGAAACTTTCGCAGGGTGATTTACGTCCTGGTCTGCTATCCGCAACACAGAGAGGGGAACTGAACAGCATGTACCGGACATTCTTTTCACTCGAGACCATACCTGTGACGAGGAGCTAGACCGATTCAGGGCATTGACATAGCCTTCCACGATTCGCGCTTGGCTTCCGAAATGATCCGACGTACCTTCGCTCTCGCCTTACGAATGCACGGCGTCGTGCCCGAATGGCGTCTCGACACTCTGTGGTCCACCATGGGACAGGGGTTCGACGGGGGGACCCGGGCGCTTTCGGGATGCACCCTGTTGTTGCCCCTAGGAGCAGCGATGACAAGCTATCTATTGAGCGTGGTCCTTGTCCAGATGGAGTAGAGAATACGTCCTTGAGTTGACTTTCAAATATATCCCAGTCAGCCTTGCGTAGGTTCCACCGCTGGGGTCTGGTATTCAGTGTTGTGTTCCCTCGATGTGATCCAGATTGGAAAATGGTCACTACCCATAGGGTCATCAGACACAGACAAATCGAGATATTGTGCCAGCTGTGGACTGCAAAGACTCAAAGCTAGGGCCGAGGAATGGCCGGATGGCATGACGAAGTGGGTGCGAGTGCCAGTATTTAAGATACACAAGGATTCCTCCATGATAAAATCCTGCAAGACGCGACCTCTCGTGTTCACGCTATCGCAACCCCACATTGTGTGGTGAGTTAAAATCCCCTAAAACTAAAAAAGGGGAGGGCAGTTCTAAAACTAACCGGACGAGCTGGTCACGGGTACAAGCAGTCCCAGGAAGTAGGCAGATCGAGCATACCGTATATAAATGTGACTTAATTGGATGCGAGCTGCTATTGCTTGGAGGTCTGTCTTCAGCACGACCTCGATTGCTCCGACACTATGGTGAACAGCCAGCATGACTCCACCATGTGCAACAGTATCAGTCACTAGGTCGTTCCGGAAAACTGAGTACTCCTTCAAGTTACAAGGGAGGTCAGGTCGGAACTTGCTCTCTTGAAGGCATATAGCGAGAGGGCAGTGCTGATTTAAAATTAACTGGATCTCCTGGGAGCTGTTCCTAAAACCTCTGCAGTTCCATTGTAAAAAGGACTGCTTGGGGTACATTTAAGGTGTGACTAGAAGAGATATTGCAGCCAGGTTCAGAATTTCTACCGACATAGGTGGCCGCTCCCAGGGTAGTCTGAGCATTACTGAAAGTAGCAGTCGGCTGTCGTCCTGGGATTGTGCGACCCCAGGACGTGACCTTCCGCGGAGCTCGGCCGGCTGCGCGGTCGGGTTCGCGGAATATACCCATCCGTAGGCGACACCTCCCATGGAGGTGGACGCTTCATGGTTCGGCTAGAAGTTGCTGGTGAAGAACCTGGTGTACGGTTTTCACCAAGCCTGGGTGGTGGGCCCATCTGTCGTTCTGGTGTTGGCGAGAATGAGGGTGTCGCTGGGGGCGACGGTCCTTTGGACTTGGCACCAGTAGGTGCTCCCTGTGGGTGGAGCCGGGCTGACGGACTCGCAGCTTCGAGATCTGGCGCTCCTGGAATGACCTCCACCCTGGAAGCCCGGTCCTTGGGTGGTTCTACTGGTGGATGGCGGAAGGACGCACTGGTCTCGATCACAGGGGCGGTGGTTCCCGCCCGCCGACTAGTGAGACCAGCAAGCGGAGCAGTCCCTGTCGCAACGGCAGGGGGCGCAGGTGATGCGGTGGGTTTCAGGCTCTTTGCCTTCACTTGGTGCTTCACGGGCCCCGTCACGGAGGGGGTTTGGGCTGCACCGGCGGCACAGCTGCCCGTTTCTGGCGCTTTAAAGGGGGCTTCAGCCTCTGCCTCATGGGGGCGAGGTGCTTCAGCATTAGAGGCCAGGCATCGTTCCGGCAAGGTGCAAACGAGGCCAAAATATATCAGTAGGTTGCTAAGCTGCGATAGAAACTGGGAAGCACTGGGAGGCTCCCGGTGAGTGGTGGCAGGTTGTGTGCCTTTTACTTTGCCTGCATAAGACACTTTTTGGTGGGTATTTATGCATATGTGGGCTTTAGGACGCTTCGACCAGAATTGATCATTCGCGTATGCATATTTCTCTGGGCTGTCTATATGGTATCTGTTTGGTGCACTTCAGTGCAAGAATTTCTCTCTCCTTGATATGAACTGGACATGCTCTGTCGTAAGCAGTGTGCGGAGACTGTCCCTGACCACAATTAACACACCACAGCTCTTCGGAGTCACATTTTTCGCCGGTGTGTTCTAAAGCACCGCATCTACCACAGGTCGGGCGACCTCGGCAATACTGGGTCGTTTGTCCGTATCTTTGGCAGCGAAAGCACCGCATGGGGTTTGGTATGAAGACGCAAACCTTCACCTTTACGTAGCCAACGTACACCGCCGGGGAGGTCTGTGGAGTTAAAAGTCAACACAATATTGTTTGTAGCTTGTAGGTCACTTCCGCGCCTCAATTTCATCCTTCGTGCCTCTACAACATCGTACTCAGACAGACCATCAACAATTTCCGTATCAGAGACGTCCCCCAGGTCAAAGCAGTTTATAACACCCTTCGAGAAGTTCTTGTCCTGTGTGGCTCCTCTAAAATAGGTATCGTGACATCACGCATCCTGCCCTACTCTCGTACGCTGTATTTGAATTCAGTTAAGACTAGAGTTTTCCTTGCATCCTCAGCCTTTCGAAATTCGACTTCAATTGCTCCATCCCTCAGTTTCTCGCATCGAAGTACGTCGCCAAGCAGATCGCATCAACGCTTCCGTTCAAATGGTGAGAGTGCAGGTAAAGTTTTACTAGGTTCGGTTGACTTAATAATCAATACACGCGGCGACGACAGCCTAGACTCTGAACTAGCGGTGGTAAAGATCGCGGGGCGGGGCAGTGGGTGCTGAGGGAGGTAGGCCTCTGCAGGTGTCGGGTAGGTGTTACGACTTACGGTAGGCAAGCCGGCGTTCTGATCCTTCGTGAGAAGTCCAGGGAAGGTAATTTTTTTTGGAAGTTGCCATAAAGTGTGCTTGTTTTCAGCTCCACGTGGCGCCCCACCACACAGGGGCCACACAGGGGGGGGTGCACCTGTGTCCCGCGGACGGGAGGACGCCAGGCGCCCGAGGAGCTATACGGGGCGGGCGGCGCCTTCGCCCGGTCGGGAGAGACTCACCACCCCGACCGAGATCCAGCGCCGCCCACCCCTTGACCCCTGCCGGCCATGCGAGCTGGCACTGGGCCGGGGCCCAGACCGTCGGCCTGAGGCGACAAGTCGCTTGGCCCATATGGGGCCCTACGGGCCCGCCTGCCCCTCCGGGTATCAGGACCAAAGAGGCGTGTTGGTCCCCCGTCACAGCTAGCACCGTGCGACGGGGGACCTCAGTCTCCAGGACTCGGTCAACCCCGGGGGACGGGCCGAGGGGGCGCGACTACCCCGATAAAACTGAGTGGACGGGTAGACCAGGGGAAGCTGGCCTACTTGCTCGTGACAAGGGAGGGGTTGGTGTTGCAGGGCGGATGAAAGACATACAAAGGGTCGCTGGCACGGGGTGGATACTGGAATTTGAAGAGAGGGATGGACGATGGAGACTACGTAAGTCCCCGGAAACACTTCCGTGTTTCCACACCCCTTATCAGAGCGGCTGTGTTACCCCAAGGGAGCGCCAATTCCCTGCCCAGCGAGGTAACAAGGCTGACCCCACTGCGGGGTTTGAGAAACAAAGAGGAGACGGAGACATACAGGCAACAGCTGCAGTATCGCCGCCATTTTCTGTTGTTTACTGGAGTGCCAACCAAGGCTGGAAATATGGCGCTGTCTTGGACGCTTGCTATCCAGAACATTATCCTCTCCAGGGACAAGGGACAGACTCCCGAGGGGCAGGGACAGCACAATATCTTCTCCATTATTAATTATCCCCTCCATTATCCACTCCCTTTTCACGAAAAGATGAACGAAGCTGTTTGAACATGACTCAAACCTCATTAGTGCTTGACAAGCATCTCGGAAACTGACTGGGAAGTACATCAGTGAGTTCTTGATGTCAGAAACAGAGAACAAATTATTATCCCCGTCCTGGAATGCCACAAATTTTTCCTTTCTGAATCCAGGATTCCAAAGCATAAATCCAACCCTGGTGCCAACTCATGGCCATTTTGCGCCCACGAGTCATGACAGTGACCTATGGCACATCCCATCAGGCAGGACATATGTCTAGGCAGCAACACACTCTGTTCCTCACCTGCAGCACCATATTGTGCTGGCGGGACGCCTTTCGCACAGTCTCGATTTGCTTCTGGATGCCGGCCTGCTCGGTGCATATACGCTCGAACTCCTGGGCATCGACCTCGTTCAGCTCCTGGCTGTTCTTGCGCAACGTACGCTGCTTGCTGTTGAAGGAGCGACGCTGCTTACGGTACTTTGTGATCTCCGTGTCCAGTGTCTTCAGCTGCATCGAGTACACCTGGAACGTCGGTGGCTGTCAAATAGAGAACTTTTCCGAACAGAACATACATCCAGTATGGTTATCTGTATAGCAGCCGAGTGCATGGGCAGAGTGTACTTAATGGCCACATGCCCCTGTGATGCAGACAGATTTTCAGAGTAGACTTACTCATTTCCTATTGACAGTCACAAGGCGACAAAATAGCCAAATCTCGGAGTGAAAAAGCGACAAAATAGCCAATTCCCAAAACTTTTCAATACCAGATGTTGATGGCAATAATCCTTTATTCTCGCGCATTGTAGATAGCGCAGAAACAAACGTGACAACCTGATGCAGTGGACAATAGGAGGCGTTCCTCGTACTGGGTGCGGGGCGAGCACATGCCGACCCAGCCACAGTATCTTAGTGGGGAACGTGGCCCGACACATGACATTAATCATCGAACGGATCACTCCATGCTAAATACACGCCACACACATGCCAAATACATCTCTAATGCATTCACACATCAACAAAAAATAACGGCCGAGCTTGTTTTAAACGTACTTGAAGCATTCAAATAAAAATGGCATTAAATTGTCTAGCATATATCATGAGTAATATTTTGATACTAACTCCCGCACCTACGGAGACGACGACCCAACACGTGTCATCCTAACAGTACCACACAAGCGACGCAGCTTACCTGCTGCTCCTGTACAAGCCATTGCTCGTAGTCGCGCATCACCCGCAGCTCGTCCTGCGTCTTCGGCTGGTCGACAGGCACGGCCGGCGCTGGCGTGTTCTGCACGGGTAGCGCGATGGGAGACGCTGCTGCCGCGGCAGAGGCGGTCGCGCCCAGCACCAGCGGGTGCTGCCTCTGCGTGTGCAGCGAGCTCTCCCTCTGTTGGGCCAGTAGTGCTGCCGAACACATACACCATGCCAGTCCAGGTGTCACGCCAGATACAACACACAGGACCCTCACCAGGGAAGAAGCACACCACGTCAGTTCAGGTGTCACGCCAGACACAACAGACACGACCCTCACCAGGGCAGGAGCACACACCATATTAGTCCAGGTGTCACGCCAGGCACAACAGACAGGACCCTCACCAGGGCAGGAGCACACACCATATTAGTCCAGGTGTCACGCCAGGCACAACAGACACGACCATCACCAGGGCAGGAGCACACACCATATTAGTCCAGGTGTCACGCCAGGCACAACAGACACGACCATCACCAGGACAGGAGCACACACCACCCAGTCAAGACACGTCACATCAGACACAACAGACACGACCCTCACTAGGGCAGGAGCACACACCACCCAGTCACGACATGTCACGTCAGACACAACAGACACACACCCTAGTCAAGGCGCGCCACTCACAGTCGTAGCAGACACATGCACTCTGGTAGGGATAGACACATTTAACTTACTGTAGGCAGGACTCGGGTCCTGGCCTGCATGTATTACGCTTGAGTAGAGTAACACGCGGGCATCTGTGAAACTTCCATCCCTTTATAGGGACTAGAGCACTCCAATGATTGTGTGTCTTAATAAGGTACCGTGTGGGTCGGGCCAAACAATGTATTTTGAATTTACGAGCCTTGGCATTACCCCTTGTACCAAATAGTTTCTTTCAAGCTCTTTTTCTACACAAGAATCCAATGCACTTACCTGTAAGTACCTTATACTGACCTGAAGGTGTTCCGGTCCCAGATGACTCTATACTGACCTGGCTATATGCCGGTCCCAGGTGACTCTCTATACTGACCTGGCTATATGCCGGTCCCAGGTGACTCCCTATACTGACCTGGCTATATGCCGGTCCCAGGTGACTCCCTATACTGACCAGGCTATATGCAGGTCCCATGTGACTCCCTATACTGACCTGGGTATATGCCGGTCCCAGGTGTCTTCCTATACTGACCTGGCTATATGCCGGTCCCAGGTGTCTTCCTATACTGACCTGGCTATATGCCGGTCCCAGGTGACTCCCTATACTGACCAGGCTATATGCAGGTCCCAGGTGACTCCCTATACTGACCTGGCTATATGCCGGTCCCAGGTGACTCCCTATACTGACCTGGATATATGCCGGTCCCAGGTGACTCCCTATACTGACCAGGCTATATGCCGGTCCCAGGTGTCTTCCTATACTGACCTGGCTATATGCCGGTCCCAGGTGACTCTCTATACTGACCTGGCTATATGCCGGTCCCAGGTGACTCTCTATACTGACCTGGCTATATGCCGGTCCCAGGTGACTCCCTATACTGACCTGGATATATGCCGGTCCCAGGTGACTCCCTATACTGACCAGGCTATATGCCGGTCCCAGGTGACTCCCTATACTGACCTGGATATATGCCGGTCCCAGGTGACTCCCTATACTGACCAGGCTATATGCCGGTCCCAGGTGACTCCCTATACTGACCTGGATATATGCCGGTCCCAGGTGTCTTCCTATACTGACCTGGCTATATGCCGGTCCCAGGTGTCTTCCTATACTGACCTGGCTATATGCCGGTCCCAGGTGACTCTCTATACTGACCTGGCTATATGCCGGTCCCAGGTGACTCTCTATACTGACCTGGCTATATGCCGGTCCCAGGTGACTCCCTATACTGACCTGGATATATGCCGGTCCCAGATGTCTTCCTATACCGACCTGGCTATATGCAGGTCCCAGGTGTCTTCCTATACTGACCTGGATGTATGCCGGGATCATGAACAGGCCGAACCTGCTGCACGCCCTGCATCTGGGGCCGTATCATTGGCCGCATGGTTGGGTACATCTGGGCTATGGCCTGGTGGGTGGCAGGTGCCGCCGCCACAGATGGACCACCGACGTACTCAGCTGTGGGCGGGCACAGCCGTGCGTCACCCACCTACCTGGCACTCACTCATCGGAACCAAACCTGTCCCGACCGACAAAGCCCAAGTGGAATCTTAATTCCGATGAAGCAACTACCGATGATTAGCTGTTGAAATAAAGGAATTGGGCGCCTTCCCAGGTTTGTGTGGAAACGCAGTACCAGCGGCTAAGATAATGACCTAACCAGGGAAAAACTAAACATTTTGGCGTTTTCGTGAACATAAACTGGTGTTGCTGGAATACAAACACCACTTTAACCACTACCATCAGGTGTAGCTGCGCTTAGCGTAACTCAGCTCCAGCGGTGCTGGTTAACAGCAGGGCCTGATTTTCGGTTCTGGTTTCTGGTGTCGGAGTGCAAAATTTCGGAAAAACCAACAGTATAGAATGGAGTTCGGAGCGCATATTTGCGACAAAAAATGGAACTAATCTGCATAATAAATGGACATGGCTACTCTGCGTCACACTGTTTGTATACACAGATGCTTAGTTGCTGGTTGAAGGTACATAATAAGGTCATAAATATTCGGAGTGCATAACTTTTTGGCGCTGAAATACATCAATAACTTTTTGGGCACTGGCTAATTACATTGAATTACACGTGAAGCCATGGAAGCCCTCAGTAAAATGTCGATAATTGCGAGCAGTATTCGACTCAAAGCACTTGTAATCATGGGACCTGACCTAGTCTCTGATGAGCAATACTCTACCCATGTGATGACGATGCTTCTGTATCATGCATGCCTGCCGTCTGCTCATTTCTAATGCTCATTTGTATAATAACAATATGTGAACGTTGCTTGAGTATGCTACTTGACGCAAGCGTAGTGACTAAGTGTGATTTAAAACACCTCGTTCACGCTTTTTTTTACGGCCCCGCAGGACATTTCAGGAAAATCCGAGCTCAGCAAGGTGGTATACAAATTGCAATCTGAATTATCAGGCAGTGCAACATGGGCCGCAGCAAGTCAGCTGCCCAACGAGTGGCTCACGCCTGACAGTCGGAGCCGTCGGAGCCGGCGCGCCGAGACCAGCCGACGCGGCTGACTGGACGTCAGCCTTCATCTTCTCCAAGTCGAGCTCGGCGAGTGGCTGCAGCGGTGCCGGCGTGGCGGCAGCTGGGGCAGAGCCGCCGGCGGCCGGAGTTGTGGCGGCCGGCTGTTGTCGCTGCTGCTCGCGCTTCTCCTCCTCCAACAGGTCGGCCAGTAGCAGCGGCTGGTCCTGCCAGGCACCCAGCAGCCGTCAGCACTAACACACTGACCAACACACAACACAACACACGGCACACAGTAAAATCGCCGATCATCAGTACATCATCCGCCCATCAGTGCAAAACACTGATCTGTACCCAACATAGCATACTGATCAGAACCCAGCACAAAACAATGATCAGCACACAGTACAACATGTGATCAGTACACGGCACATACAATCAGCACCCGGCAAAACACACTGATCGGTACACAGTACAACACACTGACCAGTGTACAGTACAGTATATTGGCCAATGCACAGAACAACACACCAGTCAGTATACAGCGCCACACCTAGCAGGCACAGCACATCATCATCTAACACAACACCTATCCGAGCCCAGCGGCCACCAGTGAGCAGCAATGGGCATGATGTCAGCGGGTAGCCGTACCGAGCACAGCAGCCGCGTTCCCTACACAGGAGCCAGCTCGAGGTCACCACACTACACTCCCATACCATATCCCATACCGCTGACGACGGGTCCACCATGCCACGGAGCACACACCACGTCACTGCAGTTACCCTGTGGGTATCTGCACATCAGCACCACCCACCGCGGTGGTGCTGGTGGTGGACGACGGGTGGTGCTGGTGGTGCCGGTGGTGGACGACGGGTCCACCATGCCACGGAGCACAGACCACGTCACTGCAGTTACCCTGTGGGTATCACTGAGGCTGGCTGGTCGTCCTCCCTACCGGGTTTGCGGCTGCTCTACTAGCAATCTGGGGAAATCTCACTTGAGCTTCAGGTTGCTATATGGAAGTTGGTAGGGCTGGAGGTGCTCGAACCGAGCTTCGATCCACGAGCTTCAATCCACGAGCTTCAGAGGCGTTTTTAGTCTGGTGCTGAGACCACGTGATCGCAGTGCTAAACCGAACATGTGATATTTGTACCCATAGTTGTTTACTTTGAGATATAATTAACTATACAATTCATTGGATGCTTAGCATTTGTACCTGTCATGCAGATCGGCGAAGGAGGACGCGTAATTAGTCGCTTGATTATTGGGGTTTAGGGCGAGTGTACTATAGAGTCATTTTTCTCCAGAACCAAACTTCATTACATTATTATGATTTTATCATATACGCAGTTGAGTATAAAACCTTTAAATAACTGCCCTGAGGAAGCATAAAAGTTCTTCGGTAAACATTTGGATCTGCCTCAGGACGATACTAAAAAGGGGCTATCCGTCATGATTACTGACGTGACGCAACCCCATAAACTACACACTGTAACATTCCGTGAATTATCACGCTAAGGAACGTGTGGAGCGGTTCAGCCTGTCGGCGAGAAGTAGAGAAGCATGCTACTCCAAGCTGTCCATGCTCTGTCGGAGCAAGTTGGGGAAGATCGGAGCAACTTCGATCTGCTCCGAAAACGCAAGGGAACATGGAGCAGCTACTGCAAGTTGCTCGGAGCAGGGCTGGGAACAAAGCTTCAAAGTCCGAGTATGGTGAACGGCAGTTCCGTGAGAAACGACCAGACGCCGCCTCGCTTGCGGCGTCAGCCCTACCATTGCTCTGAATGTAACCATGACCTGGAATCCCTCTTCCCCTCAAGAAGAAATACTAGCTGATTTCCGGTCAATCGAACATCTGTTCCCTGAAGCGAATCTCGTCCAGTAAAGTAGCCGTGTTTTGGTGAGTTGAACTTCCACAAGGTTGTTAAGTGAGTTCGAGAGTATTAAATCTGCCCCGTCAGTCACCGCTGCCGGTTAGTTGTGCATTTGCTTTAGGGTGCATAGACCAGACTAGCGCCCACCAGGCACCGCTGTACGTGCATCAGCGACTGTTCAGTCACACACGATTCGAGGTAAACATTGAGTGGTGTGGTGACAACATGATATTTTCATAATTGAGTTGTCGAAAAAAAATATTCACCCATCTTCGTTCGTCAGAGCAAACACAAAACTCCAGAACATGTCGGACGTTGCCGGAAAGTGTGTGAGAACGGTTTCGTTCAAAATTTCCTTCTGAAAAACGATGAATGGAATATTTCTTTTCCGAGAGAACCTGATCATTAAATACCACGGGATAAGCCTTGCGACGAAAGATTCAGGGCATTTCACTGACATAATAAGCAGTACCCAATCATAAGTGGTACCGGATTTACTGCACAAGCAGTGTTGTATCCATATTTCTAGCTGTCAATGTACATCTCAAGATATACTTGGTAATGTACTGAAACTGACATTAAGAACCACAAATACGGTTCAACCCGACTGATCACTCCCTTTTCACGCCAGTAGCCGACCGCCGTCGACGGCGATGCCGCCCGCGCTCAAACTGTGCTACCGACTCAGCGTTTCCTGCAGCGTGCGGCCAACCCCTCACTTTCCCTCCAAGCCACTATCTCGGCAGCGATGGACTGATGGTAGTCACATCGCCGGGGCCGGGACAGCGCCACCGGTATTGGCTGAATCACCAAGGGTGGTATGTGACGTCATCTATCTCACTATTCCTTCCAGATCTATCGATAATGTTCGCGACCGCATGCAGTATGCAGTAAACCCGCCGAGGCATCCCACGGAACCAGCTCCCACCAGCAGCAGATCAGGTGAGGCCTCCCACGGTATCAACTCCCACCTGCAGCAGACCAGGTGAGGCCTCCCATGGGACCTGCTCCCACCTGTAGCAGATCAGGTGAGGCCTCCCACGGGACCTGCTCCCACCTGCAGTAGATCCACCGAGGCCTCCCACGGTATCAACTCCCACCTGCAGCAGACCAGGTGAGGCCTCCCACGGGACCTGCTCCCACCTGTAGCAGATCAGGTGAGGCCTCCCACGGTATCAACTCCCACCTGCAGCAGACCAGGTGAGGCCTCCCACGGGACCTGCTCCCACCTGTAGCAGATCAGGTGAGGCCTCCCACCTGCAGCAGACCAGGTCAGGCCTCCCACGGCACCTGCTCCCACCTGCAGCAGACCAGGTGAGGCCTACCACGGGGCCATTTCTCACCTGCAGCAGAGCCGGTTTCCGTTCTGGCTGTGGGTAGGGTGGCGGCAGGGCCGGGGCTCCGGTGCGGCCCGGGTACGGCGGCGGACGCACCCCAGACGCGTAGCCGACACTGCCGTGCGCCGGCACGCCCATGGTCGGCTGTCCAGGCGGCAGAGGACACGGCACGGGGATGGCACCGTGTGGCGGCGGCCGCGGCGCACTCACCCTGCGGCCATAGAGGCGCTCGTTATGCCGCACACGTCTCTGCCAGCGCCAGACATACCGGCTACACCACAGATACACTACACCATCGGCACCCTGCGGACACTAATCACACCACGTGCAGATGCCAGCACGCTACCAGTCACACCACAGACACACATGACCCATAACATCGGCACCTGGGGGACACTAATCACACCACGTGCAGATGCCAGCACGCTACCAGTCACACCACAGACACACATGACCCATAACATCGGCATCCGGGGCACACTAATCACACCACGTGCAGATGCCAGCACGCTACCAGTCACACCACAGACACACATGACCCATAACATCGGCACCTGGGGGACACTAATCACACCACGTGCAGATGCCAGCACGCTACCAGTCACACCACAGACACACATGACCCATAACATCGGCACCCGGGGCACACTAATCACACCACGTGCAGATGCCAGCACGCTACCAGTCACACCACAGACACACATGACCCATGACATCGGCACCCGGGGAACACTAATCACACCACGTGCAGATGCCAGCACGCTACCAGTCACACCACAGACACACATGACCCATAACATCGGCACCCGGGGCACACTAATCACACCACGTGCAGATGCCAGCACGCTACCAGTCACACCACAGACACACATGACCCATAACATCGGCACCCGGGGCACACTAATCACACCACGTGCAGATGCCAGCACGCTACCAGTCACACCACAGACACACATGACCCATGACATCGGCACCCGGGGACACTAATCACACCACGTGCAGATGCCAGCACGCTACCAGTCACACCACAGACACACATGACCCATAACATCGGCACCCGGGGCACACTAATCACACCACGTGCAGATGCCAGCACGCTACCAGTCACACCACAGACACACATGACCCATAACATCGGCACCCGGGGCACACTAATCACACCACGTGCAGATGCCAGCACGCTACCAGTCACACCACAGACACACATGAACCATGGCATCGGCACTCGGCGGACACTAATCACACCACGCGCAGATGTCAGCACGCTACATATATACCAGTCACACCACAGACACACGTGACGCTTGACATCGGCACTCGGCACACTAATTACATCACATGCAGATATTTTCATTCAGGTCATGACCCTTAACCTCATAAATTCAATGAAATCCAAGGTCGAACACAACATCAGGTAAAAACGATGGTTTAGCAACTTTTGGCTTAAAATGGATCAAATGAGACACCATAATATCCACACCGTATGGCCAACACTCTTCGGTTTGGTCACCATCCACGAGTCTTTTACGGGTTGACTAGATAATGTCAAAAACGGTCACATTGGAATCTTTGGAAATGGAGCGGCAGCATAGCGGCATTTATCGACGGTAGAATTTGAACTCAGCGAAAAAAAAACAGTACCTGCACAAGGGATTCTACGGCCAACATTGACAACAAACCACAGGCTACGACAACGAACACTCAAAATTGGACGCTCATTGGACATTCAATGTAATGTTCGTACTGGTATTATCTCAGCAATAGTGAAGTAATTCCTAGTAAGTTGCCAGCCTGGGAAAATGATGACGTCACACTGCTATTATATTATATTAGTGCGCATTGATATATACACAACCTTGACACAGACAAGGGAGTTCCAAATCCAAATTATTCTTGTCAACTACACACATTTTTTCCTGAAGGTACTGTTCATTGGCTACCAGAGATTACAATTCATCAATAATTTATCAGACATACTCACACATATAGTACGTGCAAATTGCTGTGGATATGTTTATTGTGATGGAAAATACGAAGCAAAAACATCAAAACCCAACCAAAAAACCCACAGAAACAGAGTTTTTGCTAAAAGCGCGTTTTAGGGCAAATGACTAGAAAACCCAGAGGTTTTCAGTCCTGCACGCAAATCGAAGAAGAGGCCAAACAAGCAGTGGACAGTTGATATTTCGCACACACAAGTGGGGAGACACCACAGCCAGTTCGAAGACAAATACTAGTTGCCACATGCTAACCGGTGATGCTGAGACGTACCTGACAGCTGCAACAGCTGCGATAATTGCCGGCGAGGTGGCCGGGACAGCTCAGACGTACCTGACAGTTGCAGTAATTGCCGGCGAGGTGACCGGGACAACTCAGGCGTACCTGACAGTTGCAGTAATTGCCGGCGAGATGACCGGGACAACTCAGGCGTACCTGACAGTTGCAGTAATTGCCGGCGAGGTGGCCGGGACAACTGAGACGGCCGCCCGCACCAGCGGCTGTGAAGTGCCGGCGTCAGCTACAGCAGGAGCAAGATCGGCGACACGAGCGGCAGCAGCGGGAGTGGCACGGCTCTCCTGCTCTTCAGACTCCTCGCCCACCAACTCCAGCACCGTCTTATTTTCGCCCAGCTCAGGGTGAGCGTAGTTGAGAAGATTAAAGTCGTCGCCAATACCTGGCCGGAGAAGTTGTATGTTGCAGTGTTGTTGAAACTCTCACAGACCGACCGAGCAGGACAACGTGACCAGAACACTTCCAAGCTTCGGCCAACTCATCACACATTGACGAACAGAGCACCACCGCCGGGGAACATGTTTTTTTCTCCAAAAATATATACAATTTGCCACTGCAGGGACTTTTATACATTATACACTACATACAGGTTCTGTTTTTCGATTTTCTTGCGGGACAGTGTTGTTCACACGTTCACTCTCCGACTGGCCGCCGTAGCACGTTGTGTACACGGAAAGGCTATCCGGGACAGTGTTGTTCACACGTTCACTCTCAGATTGGCCGCCGTAGCACGTTGTGTACACGGAGCGGCTATCCCGACTCCTCCGGCCCAGTGACACGAGACATGGCCATGCCATCGGGACGTGCCACCGGACTGAAGTATCTGTTCAACAGTCGCACTGGAGGGGAGCACGGAGTCCGCCCACCCCTCTTGTTTTTCAACATCTGATAAACGGGCAAAATATTTGGAAATTTTTGTAATCAAATGAATTGGTAATGGGGGGGGGGGGGGGTCGGGGGTATCGTAAAGGAATCTGGTGATTGTTGCAAATTGATAAGCATATCCCATGCAAAAGTAATTGTCAAAACCCGCTGGTAAACATAGGTACTGAGGGGATGCAAAGTCCACCGACCGGCCGCCTAACGTTGAAAGTCACAAAGGTTTTGTCTGCGCCGTGGCGCGGTCGATCTCGACCTAGTTAGTAATTTGGGCTTTAGGGCTAAAGGCGGGTAATCTCAATGAACCCAATACCACAGGCGCCGGTCGATCAGCGTTGATTCAATGACTCGACAAATACCGCCAGTTTCTGCCAGCTCCTGGTTAGGAGACAGCCACGGACAAGTTTGTCGGGGTCAGATTTAAACCAAGGGCCTCACATACTTGGAAGAGATACGTTAGCTGACTGAGACACCGAGGTGGCACAATTCCTCCCACACTAACGCACATAAAAACATCACCGGGAAGCTTCTCGCACAGGCAGGGTTACCCTATGCTGACGTAAACAGACAGTAAGTGGCACTGACAAAGAAAGTGGCATCACCCCACGTAAATGACCAGTCACATTCAAACAAGATAGAGTACCATCTACTACTGCGATCATTGATGTGGTACACCCAGACAAGATAGCCGGCTATATACTACTGCAAGCATTGGTGTGGTACACCCAGACAAGATAGCCGGCTATATACTACTGCAAGCATTGGTGTGGTACACCCAGACAAGATAGCCGGCTATATACTACTGCAAGCATTGGTGTGGTACACCCAGACAAGATAGCCGGCTATATACTACTGCAAGCATTGGTGTGGTACACTCAAACAGGATGGCGGGCCCCCACAGTACAGAACGTCCGTTACGCACTGACCAAGCAGCTCATCGTCGTCGTCGCCGTCCGGTTTTTCGGTGGCCGGTTGCTGCCACCGAGGCGACTGAGATATGGCAGGGCTGGCTGTGGTTGGAGCCCGAGCTGGAGCTGGAGCTGGAGCCGGAGCTGGAGCCGGAGCCGGAGCCCGAGCCGGAGCCCGAGCCGGAGCCGGAGCCGGACCTGGAACCGGAGCTGGAGCCTGAGCCTGAACCGTGGCCGGGATCGGAGCTGGTGCGGGTGCCGGTGCCAGAGTCGAGGCCAGAGTCGAGGCCGGAGTCGAGGCCGGAGTCGAGGCCGGAGCCGGAGCCGGAGCCGGTGTCGGCGTTGGCAAGGCGGCCGCGGTGGGCCCGGCAGCGCCGCTAACCACTGCCGACGAAAGACGGAGGGTTCACTGACTGTGTCCGCGTCACACATTCGGTGGTGTAGCAGACACCCGCCACTGGCGGATACCACAGTGACGTCAGAGTGGCTCGGTGTTCGCCGGTGTAGCAGACACCCGCCACTGGCGGATACCACAGTGACGTCAGAGTGGCTCGGTGTTCGCCGGTGTAGCAGACACCCGCCACTGGCGGATACCACAGTGACGTCAGAGTGGCTCGGTGTTCGGCTGCCGTCGCGGGCAGTCTTCCCGGGTCGGCGACAAACTAGAGAAGCGGTGTCGCTCAGTCTCGATCGCCAAATGCGCCCATTAGCGATGCAACTCGGGTCGACGGTACACTAAATTACATTGGCGATGCAACGGACCTCTAGTGCTCTGGGCGGAACAGGCAACTGCCAGCAAATGATGACATGCGACCCAGCATATGGTTGGGTAGATGACGTTCTTGCAGGACACACACCACTATTTCAATGCTTACATTTCAACCTGAGTATGCACAGCATGCACGTGAGGGCGATCCATTCATGAAGCCATACACTTGCTGGCCGCTTGGTAGTGTGCCGATTTTTCGCGCTAAACCAGCAATGAAAAAAAGAACGGAACAGAGCTCCCAACCATGTTCTCCACGGACTCATTAAATCGAATGGAATGGAAGTCAGTTGCACGTTTTCTCTTCCTCAAGCACGCCAACAACGTTTGTACATTGCCACACAACACGGCAAGCAAACACAGAGAAGCACTTGCGATCTTGCTACTTGAACAAGGTGAGGGTCCCCCGCATCCGCACACACGGAACAAATGCATAAGCAGCCATACCAGCACCCTCACGCGGCCAGAACAGCAACACATTGGCGTTTCCATCCCCAACGAGTTCCCAATGTAGGTCTCATCAGCACCGTGTTTCAATCTGGGCAAGAGGATTACCCGCCATCCCAATAATTCCACACAGCAAACGGTGCATGCCATTACCGATGTCAATGCAGTAATGTAATATGCTGTGCAATGTAATGTGGCATGTGATGTAGATGTTCATCAACACGCCCGAACCCGAGACTGATTATGCGCAAGTCATTACATATACAACAAACTATGCTAACTGATGGCAAGCTTGTACCTAACACGGTACCAAGCAGAATCGGTGACTGTGCAGTGCATTGGCTGGCAGTCTCGTTAGTTAGTTATTAGGGCTTTAGGGCGCATCGACTACATCGGTCATGTAGCGCCCAGGCTGGCAGTCTCAGTCGTTTCCAGTTTGCACTGTGTGCTGGTGCGCCCGCTCGTTACCAGCGTGGGCCAAGTGGCTCGAGCGACACACAGGTATGTCCATTGGCTCACTTTCTGTGGTCGAATCCAAAGATGGTCGGCGAGAAATAATTTGAGGACAATAATGCCATCGAAAAACAGGTCTTCGAAAAGTATTATGTGCAATTATATTTAGCTTGATTAAAATTGTCAATAAACAACATGGACGTAGGAGTATGGAAAGGGAGACACGGGGCCATGCTGCTCCCTAGGGTTTGGAAGCCTTAATCACTACTCCCACTGGCGATGCATGAGCAAAATCGGCTTCAATACCTGTCCCAATTTTTCGTACGTTACTACAACCATGTGTTAAATCGCATCCTAAATCCTTAACATGTAATATATCAATAATATCCCTCAAAAGAACCATCATTTGTTGTATGTGGCTGTTATGTGAAAGTTATTTGTATGCAGTTTTCCTTTTGTACCAGTGAGTCTGAAGGCTGAGTGAGCTTTACGTGACCAGATAATTCATCAACTTTAGGAGCTAAGCACGGACAAAACTGTTTGTTCTTGGCCACCACTTCTGCAGCTAGGTGACATAGGGTAGCAAAGGTTTCAATAAAAAGCAAACAAATATATTCAAAGCTGTGCGGTCCGCTGAAATACAGGTCCAGTACATTTTTTATATATAAAAAAGGGCCGTTTCCTTGCAACCTTGCAACACTTCACTGATTTCAGCACATTGGGCTTTAAAATGGCAAAACGTGGAGAAAGAAGTGGGTCATATATGAGCAGTCCATAGTTGGATTAAACCGCAATTGATCTCACAAGATTTTCATAAGATGACAAACTTAATTTCAATGGCATCATTCCCACCGTGCAACGTACAAAATTCACAGATGTAACTGCACCCGTACAACTTAGACACTTCCTTTCAGACCTGCATTCAGAACACAAAATGACCGAATACCGACATGAACTTCGACAGTGCTTCCGGACGTGTACCGATTACATTTCGCTACGCAATCACAAAACTGTAGTTCACTGGCATGCTACTGTTGGGCCGCAAATGTGTTATAATTATTATAATTCGCAACTTTTCCTTCAATACCAGAACATTCTAATATAATGTCAAACGGTGCACGGAAAGCAGCACGGTAGATATAGGCCCTTTCAATACGACGAATAATTACCATTATAGTTTTGTCCTTACATTTGTTGTCAATCTATTTTGTCACAAGTTGGCTGATTATCTAGGCTAGAAGGCGCACTGACAACAGTGATCATTTAGCGCCGATACGAAAAGTGATACCGCCAGATGGCTGCTGAACTCGACATTTCACGGTCTCTCTCGCCCCCTTCTCCCTCCCTTACCCCTTCTTTCTGCCACTGAGAAAGCTGTTCTGAGATATACAAAGTTGACCATCGCCTTAGTTTCTAATCTGATGGAGTCGAATGTTAAATATTTGAGTACAGAACATGGCAATTATGCAAGTCTGTCGGTCAAATACAAATCCGCTAATTCGAATAATGTGTCAAGGTTATCGAACACCATATAAAATGAATAATGTGACCAGGCGTCTGCCGTACGGTAAGCTTGGCTCACCACGCACCCAAAGTCGAAACGATCGAACTGAAGTGGCCCACCTCTCCCGTCAGCTAAAGTCTATAAAACCAACAGATAGTTGTCAGTTTCGACAGGACCTCTGGGATATCCCAATGAAGACACCAATTCCAAACTCTCCGTAAAATTTCATTAGTTTTGGTGCACTTATATTTGTTTAAAAAAATTAATTACTGGTTTATCCTCTATTTGAGTGTATTTACAACGATCATGTCTCTTTAACTTTTTCTGCGGCGCATACCATACGGCAATGAGGGCTGAGGCATTCCCATTCTATATACCAATATGAAGTGATGTGTGAGCACAAGCGCACCAGTTAAAAAAGAGGGGACGAGTGGTCTAGGAGTAAGATGCTCGTCTCACAATCGAAAGGTTGTGGGTTCGAGTCTCACCTGTCGCTACTCTTCGCCCGCGACCAATCGGCGTGAGAGATTGGCGACGGTACATGACTCAACGGTCGACGTGTCGTAAAACCAATAACCAACCAATAACCAACCAGTTAAAAAAAGAGCTGAATACTTTTATAATGGTCGAATGTGAATCGAAAATCATAGCGTAAATCGTAAGGAAACAAAAAAAAACGTTTTTCTCACGGAGAGATGGAATGAAAGCGATGTGACACTGCTAAAGAACTGCTACAATGTGAAAAATCGCAAGAATTGGCGAAAGTGTAAGTACATGCGTTCGGAGAGGGCTTTACTTTATGAGGTGGTGTGTTTTTTTTTGTGTGGTCGTGGTTGGGTATAATAATTATACTGCTTTCGATCTCCAAACCTATAAATGCTGAGATGAATATTTCATTAAAAAAAACAGCTGCACGTAAATGTACGCACATTTTACATGTGTTGATCTTTGGTTGATACAAATACTCAAACTTCAAACCGAAAACAAGGCAACTATTTTATGTTGTATGTAGTCCAGGCGACTAGATGGGCTGTAGAGGGTTGCATGCAACGGATCTGGAACATTATCTACCAATTCAGAAATACAACTACAACAACGAGGAACCATGTGAAAAGTAGAAACACTATCGCAGAATGTTCCGGACATCTGTGAATCGATAGGGTGGCACACAAGCATCAGCCCAACATCACGGACACAGAGCAACGCCGCAACAATGACTGCCACGGAGCTGAAGCGCAACAGGCAAATGTGGGCGGACGCCGGTCATGCGGCCAGCGCTACGTGCAGGCGACGGATAGACAGACGCGACAGCCTGGCGGTGCGACCGCCTACCTTCCTGTGGGTACAGGGCGGGCACGTGGCACGAGTCGGTGTGTGACGGCGGCGGCGGCGCCGGCGGCGGCTGTGGCCACACGCCGCCGCCGCCCACCATCAGTTGCGGTCGCGGCGGCGGCGGCAGCATCATGTGACCACCAGCTGCAACCGTCCCACTCCAGTCACCGGCCATCGGCTATCACACAACAGTCGTCCCCGGCCTCCACACGCATGCTGTTCGCACTGGCACAACGCCCCACCACCGCCCCGCTCTTCACGAACACACCGCCGCCGCACGAAACCGTCACTCGACGGATGCGCGACCGCCTATAACCGCGTCATCCACGCCACCTACACAGAAGAAATACACGCAAGCATGAAATACACACACAAATGAGGACACACTCGAGACATCTAGCAGGCTGCACGGGGATGATCAGCGAGGCATTCTCACCTGCAGCTCTCGGCACGCCGTGTGGGAACTGCTGCTGCTGCTGTTGTTGTTGCTGTTGATGCTGCAGCCGCTGGTGCAGGATCATGTGGAGTCTCGGGTCCATCAGACGGGGCCCAGCCGCCTGCATCATGCGCTGTCGCAGCTGCGGCGGCAACGGCTGACGGAACTGCTGTAGCCGTGCTGCTCCTGCTGCCATATGACCCAGACACGCCGTCGACACCACCGCCATGGCGACTTCCTGCACTTCACAGCAGCACAAAATATACACTTCAAAAACAAATTAGCTTACTTTGCTGACATAAAAAATCAGCATGATCAGTGTGTTCTCCGGCCTAATACCTGAAGTAAACACAACTCCTTACAATTATGCGCCGAACATTGTTTTGGCAGGTGGTTGCATCATATAATAAATGAATCCAACTATTTGTGTACAAACATGCACTGCAAAGCGCATCACGTTTTGTAACTTTCCACAAATCTTACCCCCACAAAACTCGACAACTTCAAACCGGAAATTCATCCTTGCTCCTTGCTGGCTTTTTAATCCTACCACGCACATCGCAGCAGGTTTTGCTTCAGCCCACGGCGTTTAGATTCAGTGGTGTGATCACAAGTTATGGGTACACCGTGCAGCTTGCATGGACATTGAGCACTGCACTTATTACAACCATTACAGTGCTGGGTTCAGATACACCGTAGCGCCACACAGGCATGAGGCGGATCAAGACGCCCATCCTCAACTTGGTTTGTCGGGTTCGAAGGCTACTATAATCATTATATCAGGTTATATTATATCGAGTTCAATGCGTATTGAACTTTCAAGCATGACGGCACAACAAAGACTGCGTGGAGCATTAGTTCAAGCTTACATCTGAGATATAAAGATGATAAAGTTGCTGAGAGCTGTACTGAGCATTGTTGAATTAAAGACTATTATAAAAAGTAACCAAATGATCATATTAAGTAATCTTACTTAATTTCATGCTGTCTTGATATAATCACAAATTGGTCTAATACATTTCTGGCATGGCCCTTCTTCATAGACAGAGTATATATACAGGGGCATTTTACGCACACGATTTGTAGCACATGCTTTATGCATCAGGCCGTCTACCAATATTGACGGAATGGTTTTAATCCTCGCCTAAGTCCAAGTATCGGCCATATTTAAATACCCAGACAACAACAGACATTGTAACAAGTACATATGATGCGACCCTAACAGAGTAATAACGTTCGTGGATTCTCGAGACAACTTCCATATACATCTCCCTTATGCATCTCTATACACATGTGCATCCATGATATGTCATCGTCTACTACACACGAAGTGTTCGCGCGCGCGCGTGCGTGTGTGTGTGTGTGTGTGTGTGTGTGTGTGTTTGTTTGTGTGTGTGTGTTTGTGTGTGTGTGTTTTAGTTCTGCCACGTCTTTACAAATCCGTAAGATTGTGATGCTGAGCGTTGCTGGAGTGATGGTGATTTCTAGGTGATTTTTGGTAAAACGCTCTCCAAAAGGGGAGTTTTTAGTTTTGTTCTTTGCGTCTCTGATGCTTTCCATGTATCTGTCCTTAACCAAGCGTGTTGTTTCCCCAATGTAAGTTATGGGTGCTGTGCCTAATGTACAAAGCTCGCACTTGATTTTGTGCACCACATTTTTGGTGTCACATCTATCTTTGAGACCGGCCAGACAGCTAGTGCCTGCAGGGCATGGTGGAGGATCGAGGGTAGTTATCATTCGAGTTTTAATAAATTTTAACAGTTATTAATAAACAGTTATTAGTGGACGGCAAATATATTATACCAATTTGTGATTCTATTTTACTTCATATGAGCATCTGGTTACTTTTTAGAATCGTCTTGAGCTACAAAGATATTCAAACTGATGGTACGTTTCCCACCGAAAGAGCCGTGGGGCCTAATCTATTGACGTTTGGCACTGGCTACGGACGTTTGGCTAGCTACCGACGCGGACACCGCGCCCAGCGTTACCTCCACCAACACAACCCATGTGAGACCACGACAATATAGGCTAATGAAAAGAAAAACAACTGATGTCATATTTTGAACATTGCAATCAATGTCTGCCTGACAGCGCAGCAGAATTTCCCACCAGTCACAGTGCGGGGGTTAAATTAACTCCACCAATGTCCCAAAGTAAATTTATGCCAGGATGTCAGAGTCGAAAATGGTGCAAGAGTGGAGAATACAGATGAAAGGTGTGTCAAAATGGAAAACAAAAACATATTGTTGACACATTGTGATGGCAAGCCCTTGGATCTTGTCCATAATTAATGTACATTGATTCCTGCTTAAACTAGGTATACCTCATCAGATCAGGTGTTTGGAAGAATTTATTAAAACGGTATATGATACAGGTTTTCTCCCAACTTCTGACAGAATTTGTTCACTCTTGGTTAACTAATTGGGACTCAATTTTTGTGATCGACCCAATTGCACTCGATCACCGAATTACTGGGTGATGATCTCATGCATACCGAATTTAATTGACATGAGCACATGCCAAATGTACATGGTAGTCCTGGGTGGAAGGTCACCAGCGAAGTTTGTGCTGCAAATTGAAAAATTGGTGTTAAACGGAAAACAAAACGCTGGTGCTACAGTAGTCGAAGTGGGCGTTGCATCTGCGATACCTGCAATACTATATTATCCAACCATTGGTACGCCCGTGCTCCTTCCATCAGCCTCCAAACCGTATCCATCACCAGAATGCGCTGTCCATACAGTTCCCACTTGATATCAACATTCAGTCTTCAGCTACACAAACGGTTTCAAGAGATAGATCTGGGATGCACGCAATATACCAGTACCAATATTCCTGGAATGCCTTGCTAGGAACGTCATACATCCTTGGGTATTGGTAAATGAACATGTCTCGATTAACACACGCACCGGAGGGCGGGTGAGGGGGGGCAGAATCCGCCCAGCCCTCTCGCTTTTCGACGATAAACCGGCGGGGGTATTGTAATGAACTGTTGTGATTTTGTGAACAGTTGATGGGTACATCCTATGCAAAAAAGCAATCCGTTGGTGAAACTGCGGTGAAACAAGAACTGCGGGGGTGCAAGTTGAAGTTGTAGCTGCAAGTTCGCAGTTTGAAATACGCATCGAACAGATTCCACATCCCACATATTTAGAAATGTTCACTTTCATGTCATGTAGTCAAAGGTCAAAATAAGTGGTGAAGTGAGCGGTGTCACGTGAAACGTAAGTAAGTCACATCATACCATACCAGGTCACGTCAGGAGCAATACTTGCATGATGAAACTTTTGGTGGAGTACCATATAACATAGTCTAGATGATTGTACAAGTTTTAACCGAAGCACCCTAAAGCCAAAATAACTAACTAACTATAGAAGCTTGCCGTGTTCAGTGGAATAACAGCTGATTAAATGCATCAGAACAACCGACAAACACTTATCATTGTCAACAGGGTGACCTCAGACGACCTAGGTACCATAACTTGACCAGCTATCGTATGATTTACCAGATGAACATTGGACCACTGAACTGCAGCTATCGCCCCTTTGCATGCATGCAAATTCAAGGAAAGGAAGTATCGATGATTGGCAAGAGCTGCCCTGGCAGGCCAAGCCAACGTTTAATTATGACGTAATAAATCCGTGGCCTGACCCAAGTCAAAGAAAATGGTGCCACAAAATGTCAGCTTGAATCCTCTATAGGATTATATGGCTGTGACAGGTAGGTTGGAAGTCATCGAGAGTAATCCGAGGGTGGTTAAAATCAGCTCCCTGACGTCTCAGGCGAAACCACTCTTCCTCGGCACATTCCAAGCATAGATAATACAAAATAAAGTGATGTGACGAGGTTCTACATTTGCACATGATCGTAATTGTTCACAATTCCGTATGACTGAGTTAAGTGTGGAGCCGTGCAGTTTGGCATCCGGGTGAAGGCCGTCCGGGTGGGCCGGTCGGCGTACCTTGCTGCTGCCGCTGCAGTAGGCTGTGCAGCTGCTGCTGGTGCACCAGGTCGGTGGCCAGCGGCTGTCGCACGGGCGCGCAGCCGTCGGCCGGCAGCGGCGGCCGCGCCGGCACCGACATCTGACAGTACGGGTCGGCGGGCGCGGCGCGCGCCGCTGGGAATGTGGTCGGAAATGGGCTGGATGGGGACGAGTGAGCACGTGGGGACACGTGGGGTGGGGTGTCCTGTGAACGGCAGCTGAGGTTACGTTGCCGCCTCCACCCCTCATCAACACAGGTACTCTCACGTACACACGCACACATACACGTACATATACACATATTATCATGCACATAGAAACACAACCACGCGTTTCAGCATAGCAGTGTGGTCATCGTACGCTGGTCACACTCGAACACACTTGCATGCTGCATGCCGGTGTTGGTTTGGCGGTGGCCGTTGTCACACCGCATCCGACGGCGCTCGGCCACGTGGTCGGCGGCTGGCGTAGGCGGCGCGGCGGCAGCAGTCGGCGCTGGCCACTAGTCTAGTCCGGCGAGTAGCTCGGGATGCACGCTGACAGGACGGGTAGCTGTGTGTCGTGACGCAGCCTGTTGGTGGCAGGCCGGCAGGTGTCCCCGCACACGATGGTGCCGAGAAGCCGCAGGACAGAGGGAGGTCGCGCCGTTGCTGTGCATTGCTGCCCCGTGGCATTGGACCCGCTTGTGGCGGACCGTCCAGCGCTGGCTGGCAGACCCACACAGCGGCATGGCTGCACACCGTATATTGTTGGAAAGCAGGCCAGGAAACCCGCGGAACGATTAGGAACAGCTGCGCTGTGACTCGGCGGCGGCCAGTTGCAGGTACGGCGGCGAATGGCTGACAGCTGGGAGACGCAATATTAAGTGCAGCTCTCGAGGCATGTCGAAGCTGTCCTCTGGTGTGCAAGCTCGATTGTTTGTGTGTGTGAGAGTTTATGCTAGTTTACTAGGCTGCGAGCATCATGATTCGTCTGATCGGAACGACGACTGCTGGCCGCAGACACAATGCACCTGATAACAGCATGGACCACATTTAAGTTGCCCGCGAATGTTCTGCTGAACGGACGAGGAGGGGAGCAGAAGTGGGGAACAATACGGCGCTGGCGGAGCTGGCGCACCGGCTGCTTCGATTGCATGTCACACTGTAATAGTTGTCACGCTTGACAAACTGTAACGTTACCGTAATTAACTACATGAAAAAGCAACAAGCCAGGTGCGACTGACACCCGTGACCCCATGACCTGTGACAGTGGCTGACCTGGGCGGTGGTCAGGTGCAGCTGCGTCGGCGCAGGACTCTGCAGTGAAGTTGGGATGTCCTCCTCCAGTTGGCGCTGTACACGCGCGATCGCTGCTCACACACAACAGACGAGCAGCCTGGTTACCGCCCGCCCCGCCTAACATCGCTGCTCACACACAACAGACGAGCAGCCTGGTTACCGCCCGCCCCGCCTAACATCGCTGCTCACACACAACAGACGAGCAGCCTGATTACCGCCCGCCCCGTCTAACATCGCTGCTCACACAACAGACGAGCAGCCCGGTTACCGCCCGCCCCACCTAACATCGCTGCTCACACACAACAGACGAGCAGCCTGATTACCGCCCGCCCCGCCTAACATCGCTGCTCACACACAACAGACGAGCACCCCGGTTACCGCCCGCCCCACCTAACATCGCTGCTCACACACAACAGACGAGCACCCCGGTTACCGCCCGCCCCACCTAACATCGCTGCTCACACACAACAGACGAGCAGCCTGATTACCGCCCGCCCCGCCTAACATCGCTGCTCACACACAACAGACGAGCACCCCGGTTACCGCCCGCCCCACCTAACATCGCTGCTCACACACAACAGACGAGCAGCCTGGTTACCGCCCGCCCCGCCTAACATCGCTGCTCACACACAACAGACGAGCAGCCTGGTTACCGCCCGCCCCGCCTAACATCGCTGCTCACACACAACAGACGAGCAGCCTGGTTACCGCCCGCCCCGCCTAACATCGCTGCTCACACACAACAGACGAGCAGCCTGATTACCGCCCGCCCCACCTAACATCGCTGCTCACACACAACAGACGAGCAGCCTGGTTACCGCCCGCCCCGCCTAACATCGCTGCTCACACACAACAGACGAGCAGCCTGGTTACCGCCCGCCCCACCTAACATCGCTGCTCACACACAACAGACGAGCAGCCTGATTACCGCCCGCCCCGCCTAACATCGCTGCTCACACACAACAGACGAGCAGCCCGGTTACCGCCCGCCCCGCCTAACATCGCTGCTCACACACAACAGACGAGCAGCCTGATTACCGCCCGCCCCGCCTAACATCGCTGCTCACACACAACAGACGAGCAGCCTGATTACCGCCCGCCCCGCCTAACATCGCTGCTCACACACAACAGACGAGCAGCCTGGTTCCGCCCGCCCCGCCTAACATCGCTGCTCACACAACAGACGAGCAGCCTGATTACCGCCCACCCCGCCTAACATCGCTGCTCACACACAACAGACGAGCAGCCTGGTTACCGCCCGCCCCGCCTAACATCGCTGCTCACACACAACAGACGAGCAGCCTGATTACCGCCCGCCCCGCCTAACCAGTACAGCCACATACGGCACACTGTAGGCGGAGAGTTGACAATTCCCCCTGGCTACCACACCATCACAAGCGAGACACATTCATCACGAGCGCCAGCAAAAAGGTAAACTCGGGGTACAAAATACTCAAAGATGAGATAGGTAGCAAGGTAATATTTAAAAAAGATAATATGTGACATCCTTCAATCTTACACTCATTCTTACAGTCATTTAGACCCTATCATGCAGGTTTGTTTTGTTTGTTTGTTTATTTGAGCTTGAGGACGCCTGAACTGATAGTCCTTATCTAGCGCCCATAACTGTTATATTCTTCAGAACATGATATGGGATTCGGCATGTCTATTATCGAAAGGGATAAATGACGTGAAACTGAGTAGCCGCTAAGTAACTGTATATTTGCCCTGTGGCAACAACCTCGTTTGATTGTTATTTGGGCTTTAGGGGGCTTCGATCAGAATTGATCATTCGCGCCCGGTGTCAACGACCGCCGTGCCGTCTCCTAACACATCAGTGTACGACGTTGTATGAAAGTTTGGACCAAAGTAACGTTTTCGTTCCTCCTGGAAGTTGCGGCATGAAAACAGCATGTAGCGGACTGTCATAGGTGCGTCGCATCGATAACAGCATGGTTCCGCCTCATTGATCAGGTGTATGTGTGCAGCGTACGTGTGCCCTATTCGCAGTCGTGTCAAAATTATCTCTTCCCTCCTACCCTTCTTTAGTGACGACGGCCATGGCGCAAGAACTTGTTTGATAGATTGAAGTTTGTTTGAAGCCTGATAATCGCAATTTTCTTGCCACTTTTCATGGAGAAAAGCAGATACTTCTGAGTAGAAATCCCTTGCGGGGAGAAGCAAAAGTTCGAGTCCAACGAGTTTGCGCGGCACGCTTTGCAGCAGCATTGGCGAGCTCGTTACCAGTGATACCGGTATGGCTAGGTACCCAGTAAGGTGGAGCTTAAACAATTAAAAAACTACATTTTTACTTTTTGAAAGTCTTACCCCCTTAATTTGTTCATTATAATATAGAAACACTGTATAAAACGTTTGAGCACTAAATTCTTATGTTTAGGGGTAGCTCAAGGGCCTCACAGATTATGAAAAGCACAAAAATTCAACGAATTACGAGTATATTAGACTATATCTTAATATATTTGAAATAACACACTTGAACAAAGTATTTATTCTTGAACACGTTAATAGGGAATTATTTGTTCAGTTTCTGACATAGTTCATAGTATCAGTCTGACAATGTCCAGCAAACCCCAAATTTATTATTTTCATGGCATCCCGGACAGTGTCTGTTTTTCTGCTATCAGGGTACATTCTGCGATGGTCCTCAACAACTTGCGGCAGGAATTGCAGCTGCGTTTCATCACGGGTTATCAACTCACTGTACTCCTGAATGAGTGCCACTCCACGTTCAGCGTGGTCATTGACAACTTTTAGAGAGTTGACTGTTTCTGCAGCCTGCTTGTAGTCGTCTGTCATCCCACAAGTCCGTAGCAGCCGCAAAAAATCCATCTGGAAGTTCCATCATTCGCAGAAGTTTCATTGACCTTGCTGTGACGAAATCTTCCAAGTTTTTGTCCTTGAATGAATCAAGAGCAACAGTGATTCGCTTGGAATGATCCTGATCTTGGTCTTCTTCATTCTGCATGACACTCACCATCAGTCTCTTGGTTGACGAACTGACCCGACTGTCGAAGAAAGCCAAGCTAACAAGTTCCTGTGACAAGTACCACAAGTGATTGGAAAACTTGCATGATGTTGACTTTGAGATGGCTGGATGGATTGATGAGTATTCAAGCAGTGACTTCAGCAGCAGCAGGTCACTGTAAGGAGTACCTGATGCTCGAGATGCAGAGATCCAGGCTTTCAGGTAGACACGTACTGCGAATACACACACATGACGTAATCCTCTCTTTTCTGCAGGAGTCGGTTTGAATTGAGCCTTGAACATCCAGATCTTGAGAATGTATATGACTTTGGACATCCAGCGGACGTGGTGCATTGCTCCGGGTGACATGAATCGCACTACTCTGGCAGGAGCAGCACCGAGAAAGACGATCACAAGTTCCAAGAATTCTTTATAATCATCTCTCGGCTGACTCTGTTCAAGATGCTTGTTGGCATAGTCGATAGTGCCTTGCTTTATGTCTTCCACTAAACTTGCTACGTCATCAGCTGCAATCCCTGGTTCATAATTGGCCATGTCTATGAATCCACAGTATTCCTGGAAGCATTTGAGGAGTGGAACCTCGGGAGAAGATTTGGCTCCCATACACACTTGGAACACTGCACTAGTTATCAGCATAGTCATTCCAATGGGTCCAAACAGTAAAGAAGTCTGAACTTGTCTGAAATATAAATTCATGGAAAATTTGCATTATCAGCCAAACAATGGAATTCGGATGTTTGGTTGTATATGAACCACAATGATTATGCTTCTATAATCTGTGACAATGTAACATGTTTACACACCCATTGTGTCTGTGATTTTCTGCAAAGCCTGTGATAACTTCGTTTTTATTTTCAAATAGTGTTCTGTGATACACCTATGTAAAGTGTTTACTTTTTATGATATGGTGATAAGTGTTACCTGGTCAGCTCTACATCTCATTTTAGCATTTATTGTCTAGCTCAACAAACATTTTACTCTTTTATTATAACAGATATTGTGTATGTACATATTACTACTGTAATTATTTACAGTTTTATAGCTTTTCAGTCGTATAGGTTTTATCTGTGTCCGCAGTCTTGCACTGAATCTTGTAGATACAAAATAAATAAATAAAATACAAATTATAAAAAAAACAGAATTATTTAATTGATTTTACCACAATGATTCCATGCTGTGTGTATGATGATAGGAGAAAGTGTCAATTTACTTAATAGTTAAAATTGGGTTCTAAATTTATCAACATAATTAATCTATTATCAGTAGCATGCAAAATAAAAGGGCGGCTGCAGCTTTGGAGCATCAGAAACTTTACCATCATTGAGCTACCCCTAAATATTGTTCAATTGTGCTCATATTTTCCCTGAATTTTTATTTCATGTATAGGGACAAATTGAGAGGGTAAGATCATATTTCAAAAGTGCAAAAATAAACTCCACCCTAGTACCCAGTAGAGGATAATCCTCTTACCCGCTCTGTTCCATTATGTCAGGCGAGTTAATATCTTCTGAAGAAGTTGGTTGGATGGGCAAAAAGATTGTAGGGCCTAGGCTACTCAACGAGTCTGTTACGATGACATAGAAGTCTTCGTCTACAACCTCAATACAACATAAGGCCTTAATAATCGACACCAATTCGGCAGCATACACAGATGCGTGAGGTGGTAAAGTAAAAGATCTAGTGACCACTCAACATCAGAATGCATAAAAAGTATAAAATGGCATACTTGAATTTTAGATAGTCTTGTGTAGCCTATCATGTAGGCCCCTTCAGGCTACACAAGACTATCTAAAATTCAAGTAGGCCATTTTATACTTCGGGAACCCCGTTCGAATTACAACAGACCTCCTCCAGACTACAGGAGGCTTGTATTAGTTAGTTATTTTGACCTTAGAGCGCATCAACGCCATTGGCCACACAGCGCCCAAAGGAGGTTTCTATAATACTGTAGCCTTGAGGGAGAAGACATGAATATATGAATACTTGTTTTTCGTCATCTGCTTACGCCTTTTGAAGACACCGTTAGTGGAGGAAGCCCTTCAAACATGGACCCTGTCTCTGGTCCTAATCCTGACAACATTCTGGCCACGTCTCTGGATTCCGTGACGGTGGTGAGAACGCGGACCTAAACGCAAGCAGCGATGGTGATGCATGCCATTCAGCCGATTCCAGTGGGAAAAATATATACCGCAGCATAACCCAATATTCCGTCTGAAGCTGACCTTGCGCTTGCTGTCGCTGCTGCTGCTGCTGGATGTGTTGCTGCTGCTGTTGCTGGATGTGTTGCTGCTGCTGCTGCTGTTGTTCGTTTTGTTGTTGTTGTTGCTGATGTTGCTCTTGTTGTTGATGTTGTTCTGGTTGCTGATGCTGCTGCTGCTGTTGCTGCTGTTGACATAGTGCTTGCATCGGCGGCCAGCTGTTCGGCACAGGCTGCGGCCGCGGCTGGCTGCCGGCCTCCTGTCCGTGGGCAGACCAATGGTGAGTAAGTCACTACGAGAATATAGGTCAGGGGCCAACAGGTCAACGTAGCTCGGGGTCACCAAGGCTACACAGGTCATAATCACCGAGACCATTAGGTGCCATGTCAATACAGGTCACAGGTCACCGGGGACAATACACATCACAGGCGAAGTATGGACTATGTACGGTGCAACATTTGGCTCATTTTACCGGTCATGGGATACTCTGGTGTTTCTATGCAGTGTGTGTTTTATAGCCACGAGTTTTCATATATGTGTGTAGAGCAAGGTAAGCTCAGGTACACCAGGTGCATTCGCTCAATTTCATCCATAAAAGACTGATAAAACACGCCGACCCTCATTGGGTTGGAAAACGAATCCAACAGATGCCTATCATGACCCGCTACCGACTACGCCAGCTGGGCAGGGCGACCACCGAGTGCGGCGCGGAACACACGATGCGATGCACGGGAGCCGGATACGCCGCCACAAAACCCTCTTTGAACAAAGATGGTGATTAATTGCGAGGAAATAGCGTAATGAAGTTAGTTGAGATGGCCATCAAAAGAGCAGGCCTACGTCCCGGTGAAGAGGGCAAGCTGCAACGCTGCTAAGCAAACGTCATTGAGGTTCACAAACGTGAGGGTCAGGTTGCTCGGTTCGGTTGGTTCGGCTCGGACCACTCACGTGAACTTTTCCGTGCGCATGCGTAAGTATGCTGGTTCTGGCTTGGCCCTCGCTTATGATTACACTAAACCAACCAACACAATGAGCTAACAAGCCTGCGCCACGCCACACTGCTGGTACAGACGACAAACAGCTCCCACAGTGGCACACGGAGTGCAAGTAATCGGCTATCGCCAATGTCATTAACTACCACCACATGTCAGAAATCAACAAATCCCAGCACCACATAACACTAAAAGATACCACAGGGTACCACATGTAGCCATCAAAGGTCGATATGAAACCCCACGTCGTCTATCACAGACCGGTAACCAGCATAAGTCACCACCACTACAAGTAACAAAGATCATCACAGGTGACCACCGTATGCCAGTACAGATTAGCAAACAACGATCAGTCAACACAGATGAGGCATCACAAGTGAGTCATCACCAAGATCAGCCACCCGCCCACCACAGGTTGCTTAAGCACATATCAGGAATCGCAAGTAAGTCATCATCACAACTGGGATATCACAAACGTCAGTCACACTGAAAATGGCATTCAACACCACAGTAACCAATCGAATGTCACAACATTGAACATCAACATACAGGTAGTTAGAGTTTTGGATGTGACAGAGGTAACATGTTTCTCAAATCAGGCCGGGTGCTTGCACCCTGCAGGTTATTAGCACAAGTCATCAGATGTACAGCCATTCGCTTCTATACGATCACAAATGTCAGGAATATTGGATCAAAAGCTAGCGCTGTATGTCGTGGCTAAACCAGAAAACTTGTTCACACCACACAAAATATACACAATATACGACAAACCGGTGATAAAACAGCAACGCATTCTATTGGAATTCTACTTCCGGGGAAGAGTTTCAAAACATGCCAAAATACGGTGGTGAAAAATCTCCGCGTCCAGTGTTAGAGGCCGTGTGACCCTGGAACCGAGAGCTTGACGGGGTGAGAATGAGCGCTGTCCATGCTGCGGCGCGGCGCGGCCCGACACCGTACACCAGCGCCGGCGCTGGCGCAAGCACAGCCGCGTGCTGCACAAGCAGGCGGGCCGGCCACAGAGGGCCCACAGAGCACACCAAGCACCGCACCAGCCAGCCACGAACAGGGATGGCGGCCGCGCACCTCAGCCGGCGCCTGCTCCCCTCCACCTGCGCCACAGCCGGCCGCGTCTGCCGCGTTCGCCGCGGCCGGCGACGGCGGCGCCACCGGCTGTGCCTCTACCTGCGCTTTGGCCTCTGGCGGCGCCACGCCGGCCGCCAGCGGAGAGGGCGGAGAGGCGGCGCCAGCGACAGCGCCCGCCGTGCCCGCTCTCGCCGGCACCAGCTGCTTCGACTGAGAAACAGGACGTCATTGGCGACAACTTGCCGTCCGACCGGCCGGCGGCTAGGCCGGCCCGTCAGTGGCTACAGTGGTGGTCTCGGTACTGCGTCGGTACGCCGCTGGACCAGCTCGCCTGCAGCTCGTGCTGATCATATCTCACATGGCCGAGACGGATATCCCTGAACTGGACCTACATCACAGTGCCTGCACTGGCCCCACTTCACGGCCAATGCACTGGTCCTACTTCACGATTTCCGGACTGGTACTACACGGTCCCCGACTGATTCCACTTCAATGTCCTTTAACTGGTCCTACTTTACGCTCCCTAGACTGGTCCAGTTCACAGTCCCTGGACCGGTCCCTGTACTGGTCCAACTTTATGGTCAATTAACCGGTTCTACTTCATGGTCCCAGGACTGGTTCTACTCCATAGTCCCTGACCGGTCTCACTCCAAGGTCCATCGACTGGTTCCGCCTGACAGTCCCTGGACTGATCATGATTTACCGTCCTTGAGCTGGTCCTCGAGTAGTCTGCAGGTGTTCTAATTCAAGATCACTGAATTGGTCATAATTCATGGTCCCTGGACCGGTTCTCGGTCAACCCATGGAAATGCCATAATTCAAGGTCCCTACTTCCGGACTTGCCTACCCGGCATCAGAGTAGTCGGCTGTCTTCAGTGGCGGTTGTCGTCGACCCCCCCACACACTGACCGCCGCTCCGGTCCGGCCTCGCCACACACAACCCTACCGCAGGTGACGGCACAGAGGCGACAGCAGTGCACCGTGTCACGGCCGGCCACTCACCTTACTGGCCGATCGGTTCTCTTTGGCCTTCAGCAGGTACGGCTGCTTGTTCTCGGGCGTCAGGGCGCGCCATATTTTCATGATTTGCCGCACCCGGTCGGCGACCGCTGCGGAACAACAAGGATTTGCTGGTGTCCAAGGATGCTCTGGTGTCCTCATCTGGCATAGCAAGGAGGGACCTGCGACACATCCTAAGCTCCAATCTGACCCGGCACAGGAGGAATCTACAACACACCTGAGCCCCGATCTGACCCGACACAATAATAATGCAACGTTACCTTTGCGTGACGGGCAAATGCATTTTAATCTGGCCAGCAGATAAACCCGTGCGATTCGAAATTCACCACCAGCCAGAGTATGTTAGGAACATATATTATTATTATAAGCGAAGATCATTATAGAACAAATACCTTACATATCTACGAGGAATATATCAAACACACAGTGCTTGACCAATCTCAAAACCTAATAAGAGATAATTTCCGATACTTCATCGATCAAATGCCATTTCAAATATCGGGCCACTCCAAGTCAAAAAGGCACCAACAGTGGATGTGGAGCGTGGATTATCGGACATCGCGACTCCAAGATGACTCGGAACCTAGGGACAATAGTAGTATTACCTGGGAACTCGGCTCGCAGCTCGGGGTGTTTATGGTTGGCGTAGAGGACGGGCGAGATCGTAGCCGCTTCGCCTAGGCTCTCGTCGTGCTCCCACTTGGCCATGTTGCGTTGGTTGTAGGTCTGCGACTCCCCGGTGCCGGGCGGTACCTGGACCGGCCGCGGCGCCACTCCAGGGCTGGTCAGACCGGACACCCACGCCTGGCCCGCCACCTCTCCCGCCGCCCTGCCACAGACACACTGTCAGACCGGACACCCACACCTGGCCCGCCACCTCTCCCACCGCCCTGCCACAGACACACTGTCAGACCGGACACCCACACCTGGCCCGCCACCTCTCCCACCGCCCTGCCACAGACACACTGCCAGACCGGATACCCATACCTGGCCGGACCGGATACCCACACCTCTCCCACCGCCCTGCCACAGATACACTGTCAGGCGGGCACCCACACCTGGCCCGCCATCTCTCCCACCGCCCTGTCAGACCGGACACCCACACCTGGCCGGACCGGACACCCACACCTGGCCCGCCATCTCTCCCACCGCCCTGCCACAGACACACTGCCAGACCGGACACCCACACCTGGCCCGCCATCTCTCCCACCGCCCTGCCACAGACACACTGCCAGACCGGACACCCACACCTGGCCCGCCATCTCTCCCACCACCCTGCCAGACCGGACACCCACACCTGGCCCGCCATCTCTCCCACCGCCCTGCCAGACCGGACACCCACACCTGGCCCGCCATCTCTCCCACCACCCTGCCACAGACACGCTGCCAGACCGGACACCCACACCTGGCCCGCCATCTCTCCCACCGCCCTGCCAGACCGGACACCCACACCTGGCCCACCATCTCTCCCACCGCCCTGCCACAGACACGCTGTCAGACCGGACACCCACACCTGGCCCGTCATCTCTCCCACCGCCCTGCCACAGACACACTGCCAGACCGGACACCCACACCTGGCCCGCCATCTCTCCCACCACCCTGCCAGACCGGACACCCACACCTGGCCCGCCACCTCTCCCACCACCCTGCCACAGACACGCTGTCAGACCGGACACCCACACCTGGCCCGCCATCTCTCCCACCACCCTGCCACAGACACCCTGCCAGACCGGACACCCACACCTGGCCCGCCATCTCTCCCACCACCCTGCCACAGACACACTGTCAGACCGGACACCCACACCTGGCCCGCCATCTCTCCCACCACCCTGCCACAGACACGCTGCCAGACCGGACACCCACACCTGGCTCGCCATCTCTCCCACCGCCCTGCCACAGACACGTACATTGGCTGCTGATCAAGTTCAACAAGACAGCAATGCTACAGTATCCACAGACATAATCATTAAAACCAGCCAGTGCCCATCAGACATTTTGAGCAGACACCTCCATCAAATATAACACGGCAACATCGCGACAATACTGAAAAAAAGTCTCTATACAAATTCGACAATATCGAACGACTGGGGAACACCAATCTAAAAAGCTCAACGTCATTGCACGATAAAATGGGACGACATTTATAATTCAACTATAACACTACTACGCGTGCATTCAACATTACACAAATGGCACCGCAATTCCATACAGCCAGTAGTAAGTCACTAACAGTAACGATGTTGGCGGAAAGTGCCCAGTCACCGACGCACGGTCGGTACTCACGAGTGCTCCTGGCCTCCAAGCTGCGTGATGTGCGGCAGGGGCGTCTGCAAAGCCCCGGCAGCCATATGCGGCGGCTGCGGCTGCGGCTGCGGCTGTGGCTGTGGCTGTGGCTGTGGCTGCGGCTGCGGCTGCGGCTGTGCCAAACTGAAGCCATTCAGCGCGTCCGTCCCAGGTTGCTGTTGTTGCTGTTGCTGCGGTTGGGGTTGCTGCTGCTGCTGTTGTTGCTGATGTGGGTGCTGTTGCTGTGGCTGCTGTAGTGACTGCTGCTGCTGAGGCTGTTGTGGGTTGTGTTGTGATGATTGCTGTTGTTGGTGCGGTTGCTGTTCTTGCTGTGGTGATTGTTGTTGAGGCTGGTGTTGTTGTTGTTGTTGTGGTTGCTGCTGTTGTGGTTGCTGCTGTTGCTGTGGTTGTGGCTGTTTTGGTTGCTGTTGCTGAGATTGCTGTTGCTCTTGTTGAGCTTGTTGTTGTTGCTGCTGTTGCGGCTGCTGCGGTAGCTGCTGCTGTTTGTGTTGTAGTTGTTGTTGCTGCTGCTGTTGCAAATGTTGATGAAGCTGCTGCTGCAGTTTTTGTTGCTGTTGCTGTTTTTGCTGCTGCGGTTGCTGCTGCTGATGTTCCTGTTGTTGAAGTTGGTTTTGCTGCTGCTGGTGCTGCTGTTGCAAGGACTGTTTTTCTGGTTGCTTCTGTTGTTGAGGTTGCTGCTGCGATAGCTGATGATGCTGCTGCTGTGGTAGCTGTTGCTGCTGTTGCTGCTGCGGCTGCTGGATGGTCTGTGGTTGCTGCTGTGGCACGGCTTGCTGCGTTGGCTCCAGCGTATCCTTGAGCAGATCCTCTACGTCCTGGCCGTCCATGTTTGGTAGTCCGGTGACGATAGAGCCGAGACTAGCCGCCCAGTGGCCGGCCAACAGCTCCGACAGCTCGTCCTTATTGGTCACCTCGTCGCTGGACATGTCGGCGTCGGCGGCCGCCAACTCAGAGTCGGGGATGTCCTCAAGGTCAGCATGCTTGGCCAGCTCGTCACCGTCGTCGTTGAGAATCGTGTCGACCAGGTCGCCCTCCAAGTCGGCACCCAGGCCCGGGAAGATATCGGCCAGCGCGTCCTCACCGTCGTCATCCGTCTACAGGCAGGGCTGGGTCACCAGCAATTCGGCACAGCAGCGGTCGGGGATTGCTCGCACAGCACAGCAACAGTCGGGAAACACAATCGGTGGCAAAACACAACAAAGGTCACCGGCTGATGATGGAGCAGAGCAGATGTGAGCGCATACTGCTGCCGACACAGCACAGCAGCGGTCGGACCTATACTCTGTTCTGGTAACACTCAAGCTCATACCCATGGTGACATCGAAAAACACCGGCCGGATGCACACGAGCTGCCAAAAATATTAGGGCAATGTGAATAGCACACCCGTCCGAATAATAGTAACAATTGCACACAATATCCCCTTAGAGCATACACGGTGGCGAGTGAATATGCCTGTTCACAACGCATGCCAGATCTTGGATATACCAAAGAATTTAGAGGTGCGCCCAGGTGCAGCGGCAGGCTCGTATGTGCAGATTCGATACGGATGCCCTGACGCCATGTAAAATCCATGTACACTGAATTATCGCACCTGAAACATTGCTGGACAGCGAGACAAATGGCCAAAGAGCAATCCTACAACATTCCAGGCTACTCATCTGTCGTACCTTCACTTGTCTTTCTACGCCTCCCAATTTACTTTCCACGCCTGCCAGCGTGACATACCGGAGCAGGAATCGTTATATTTCCGTTCCACAGCAATGTCGGCATTCCAAAAGGTCGGGTATGTTGTCCCAGGACAGAATAGACAGTGTCCAGCTGTCCAGCTCGGCGCAGCTTACCTGGTCGGCAAGGCCGATCCTTACACACAATGCATTATAATACATTGTGTGTAAGGTATAATTATGTGTTATAATATATTAATACACAGACAGTGATACAGTGCAGTGATGCAGAGCGTTGACAAAGAGTATTGCTACGGATAATTGATGCAGAATTGACACAAAAATTATAGCGTTATCGTTTAATGAAACAGAAGTTTGTATACGAGATTGGCGATTGTATTTCAGGTCACTCTCACGCAAAAGGTTCCAGATATAGTAGTCCCCCATCATACTTTCATTGTACTGTCCCTCATGGGTG